>QNTS01004673.1:31545-48008 GCA_003317085.1 Hucho hucho
CTATATACAGGGAGTACCAGGTAATAATATGACTATATACAGGGAGAACCAGGTAATAATATGACTACATACAGGGAGAACCAGGTAATAATATGACTATATACAGGGAGTACCAGGTAATAACATGGCTATATACAGGGAGTACCAGGTAATATTATGGCTATATACAGGGAGTACCAGGTAATATTATGGCTATATACAGGAACTACCAGGTAATAACATGGCTATATACAGGAAGTACCAGGTAATAATATGGCTATATACAGGAAGTACCAGGTAGTCCACGATCAGCTCCTTTGTCTTGCTGACGTTGAGGGAGAAGTTGTTGCTATGGCACTACACTGCCAGGTCTCTGTCCTCTGCCACACTGCCAGGTCTCAAACCTTTGCCACACTGCCAGGTCTCTGACCTTTGCCACACTTCCAGGTCTCTGACCTTTGCCACACTGCCAGGTCTCTGACCTTTGCCACACTGCTAGGTCTCTGACCTTTGCCACACTGCCAGGTCTCAAACCTTTGCCACACTGCTAGGTCTCTGACCATTGCCACACTGTCAGGTCTCTGACCTTTGCCACACTGCCAGGTCTCTGACCTTTGCCACACTGCCAGGTCTCAAACCTTTGCCACACTGCTAGGTCTCTGACCTTTGCCACACTGCCAGGTCTCAAACCTTTGCCACACTGCTAGGTCTCTGACCATTGCCACACTGCCAGGTCTCTGTCCTCTGCCACACTGCCAGGTCTCTGTCCTCTGCCACACTGCTAGGTCTCTGATTAACTAGACCATGTCTGGCCTTGCTGCTCTGTTATTGCTGACTAGCTGCACAGAGGCAGATACCTCTGGCCTCTCTCAACCTGTGCGCGTGTGTGTGAGAGATCAGCTGCAGGTAATAGCTGTCCTCAGACATACATCAGGTCAACTGTCACTAAAACTGCTGAGAGTGAGTGAGTGAGAGAGAGAGAGGAGTATGGCATGTTATAGAGAGACTGAAGGCACAGGAAGACAGAGCTGTTGGATAAGCTATTCTCGTAGACACAAAGACAGAGCTGTTGGATAAGCTGTCCTCAAAGACACAAAGACAGAGCTGTCGGGTAAGCTATCCTCAAAGACACAGGCAGACAGAGCTGTTGGATAAGCTGTCCTCAAAGACACAGGCAGACAGAGCTGTTGGATAAGCTGTCCTCAAAGACACAGGCAGACAGAGCTGTTGGATAAGCTGTCCTCAAAGACACAGGAAGACAGAGCTGTTGGATAAGCTGTCCTCAAAGACACAGGCAGACAGAGCTGTTGGATAAGCTGTCCTCAAAGACACAGGCAGACAGAGCTGTTGGATAAGCTGTCCTCAACAGCCAGAGGCAAGTGTGTGTGTTTCACATCTGTTGTTTACACATGGGCTGCCAGAACCCCCCGGAGGCCTTTGGAGCCCAAAGTCATCTTCCTCTCTTCTCCTTTTCTGTCCTCTCCCCTCTCTCTCTCTCTCTCCAATCCCCTCCTCACTTGGACCATTGTGTCCTGTCATACAGCAAGCAGGGCCAGACTATGTAAGTACTTCATGATAGAGAGACAGTGAGAAAGAGAGTTTATGTGTGTGTGTGTATATGTGTGAGTGTGTATGTGTATGTACAGGTACGAACATGTGTGTTTGTGTGTCTGTGTACATACATGTGCGTACACATGTGTGTGTGTGTCTTCCTGACAGTGTGTATCTCAGTGAATGTGTGTGTGTATGTTGTACGTGCCACAGCCTTTCTATCCTGAGACAACAGTAGGCCTGATTGGAGATTAAAACAGCCAAAGTGAGAAGCTCAGATTCCGTATTACAGCCTCACAGCTAAATCCTCCCTCCAAGGGATTGGACTGCACTCATCCTCTCACTCTCTCTCTTCATCTCTCTGTCTCCATCTTTCTTTCTCTATTAATATATCCCTCTCTCTATCCCTCTCTCATTCTCTCTCTCCCTCTCTTTCCTGATCCTTCTCTTCCTCTATCTCCCCTCATCCCTCTCAACAGGAGAACATTTCATTTAGCCAGTGTGCTCTTATTCCTTCCCATTCCTTCTATATAGTGCACAACTTTTCTGTTACTCTATAGGCCTTGGTCAAAAGTAGTACAACCAGGGCTCAAACCTGCGACCATAACACTCGCATTTGCAACCCTTTGACTTGACAGTGCGACACACATTATTAATTGGTCGCTAGGGTGATAGTGATAAAATGTAACTGGTAACGTTAGATTTTTGGTTCACAATTTTTTAGTTTATATTATCAAGATTTATTGAAACAGCAATGTTATAATAATGGGTATGCAGACCAGCTATTCAAAAAGTTTAGTCCAACATTTTGGTTGAATCTTTGCAATGCGCAATTCAGTCACCAAGCACTGTTTGAATGAACAGTTCTAAATGCTTTCCAAAAAACCTTCCCAATTACAGTACGTCAAAAGTTTGGACACACCTATTCATTCCAGGGGTTTTCTTTCGTTTTACTGTTGTCTACATTGTAGAATAATAGTGAAGACATCAAAACTATGAAATAACACATATGGAATTAAGTAGTAACCAGAAAAGTGTTAAACAAATCAAAATGTATTTTATATTTGAGATTCTTCAAATAGCTACCCTTTCAAATAGCCACCCACTGTATATAGACTTTTTTATTATTGACTGTATGTTTGTTTATCCCATGTGTAACTCTGTGTTGTTGTATGTGTCGAACTGCTTTGCTTTATCTTGGCCAGGTCGCAGTTGTAAATGAGAACTTGTTCTCAACTAGCCTACCTGGTTAAATAAAGGTGAAATAAAATACATAACACTTTCCCAATCTCTCACTTTCTGTCTCGCACTCTCCCCATATCTCTCCCCTCTCTCTCTCTTTCTCTCTCTCTGTCTCTCTCTCTCTCTCTCTCTCTCTCTCTCTCTCTCTCCCGTCCTGCTTCTCTGTCTCGCTCACACTCTATCACTTCCTTTCTCTCTGACGTAGTCACGCTCTGCCAGGTTCACTGTGTGGCTGCGATTGTGTGTAGTGTGTGTGTGTGTGTGTCTGTCAGCCTGGTGCTGGGAGGGAGTTTCAGGCTGATTTAAAATTGTAATTTCTTTGATGACGATGTTGGAGGTCCCTGTTTCCCCTCAAAGGCTGTCAGTGTCCTAAATGAGCTGAAGTCTCCAGCTCTGTACTATACTAGAACTATACTGTGAAACGGGGATGATATTACACAACACCTCTCTTGAAGAGAAAACTCAACCTGCTCTTAGAAAGAGAATACTTCTCCCTGATAGATAAGTCTACCTGTATTTGACCCCATCAACCTTCCTCCCACTCTTCCTCTGTCACACTCCTTCCTCTCTCCCACTCCCTCTTCCTCTAACCCTCTCCCTCTCCCTCGCTTCCTCTCTCCCTCGCTTTCTCACACCCTCTCTCCCACTCCTTCTTCCTCTCTCACACTCCCTCTCTTCCTCTCTCCCACTCTCCCTCTCTCCCTCCCTCTTCCTCTCTCCCTCCCTCTTCCTCTCTCCCTCGCTTCCTCTCTCCCTCTCTCCCTTGCTTCCTCTCTCCCACTCCCTCTCTCCTACTCCCTCTTCCTCTTTCCTACTCCCTCTTCCTCTCTCTCTCGCTTCCTCTCACCCTTGCTTCCTCGCTCCCTCTCTCCCACTCCCTCTTCCTCTCTCCCTCGCTTCCTCTCTCCCTCTCTCCCTCACTTCCTCTCTCCCTCGCTTCCTCTCTCCCTCTCTCCCACTCCCTCTCTCCTACTCCCTCTTCCTCTCTCTCTCTCTCGCTTCCTCTCACCCTCGCTTCCTCGCTCCCTCTCTNTCTCTCTCTTTTGGTTACGAAGTCTCCTTCAGTGTTTCCGCTGCATTCATTTAGCTGTGGTACTGCGCCAAGATGAAATCATTGCCGCCACTGACATTTTTATATTCAGTACCAGTCCAAATTTTGGACACACATACTCATTCCAAGGTTTTTCTTTATTTTTACTATTTTCTACATTGTAGAATAATAGTGAAGACATCAAAACTGTGAAATAACACATATGGAATCATGTCACTAAAAGCAGAGGAGCTGGAAGGAGGAACCTAGAGAGAGACAACGGGAATGACACACGCACCCACACTTGTCGTCATCTTTTGAAACCCCAACCCCAGTGGCCTGCTTCTAGCTGGCTGTTTTCCCCTTGATGTTCATGTTGACACAGAAGACACAAGTTCCTCTCTCTCTCCACACACACACACACACACACACACACACACACACACACACACACACACACACACACACACACACACACACACACACACACACACACACACACACACACACACACACACACACACACACACACACACACACACACACACACACAGTAACCATGGCCAAGAGGCAGAGCATAAATCCAGGAGAGAGAAATGCTAAACAGGCCTTGGAGCTATAAGTCTCTTCCTAGCAGCTAGTCTCTCTGTCATCCTGTTGTTTTAGACTTAGACTCAGTGAGGCTTAGGGCAGACAGACTATGTTAAACTGACCTCAACATAACCTCCCAGAGTGTGAGTGTGTGTGTGTGTGTCTTTACAATCCCTCAATCCAGACAAAGTACCCTTCAATCACAAAGCAGATCAGAGAGACAGAGAGAGAGACAGAGAGAGAGAGAGCGAGACAGAGCAAGAGACAGAGTGAGAGACAGAGCGAGAGACAGAGACAGAGAGAGAGAGAGAGACAGACAGACAGATAGTGAGACAGAGAGTGAGACAGAGACAGAGAGTGAGACAGAGACAGAGACAGGGATAGAGAGAGAGAGGGATAGGGAGAGAGAGGGACAGAGATAGAGGGCTGGAGAGAGAGTAGGGAGAGTGTGACTGCCCTGTGTCTAATCTATTTGGAATGCAGCACGAATATACAGTACACAGTGAGAGGTTTGGAAGACACATTGACATGGGTCTGGAATTAAGCCTGACTAACAATCAGGAGATCAGTCAACCCTGGTCAATACAGAGCTGGGACAGGACAGGAGACAGGGGAGTACAGGAGGCTAAACCAGGATAAATACACACTGTCTGCGTGAACAGGGCTGTCTACTCACATTTACTCTGAGTACTACAGTGCACACTCCTAATACTGGCTTAACAGAGACATGGAGGGGGAGTAAGAAAGAGAGGAAGAGCGAGGGTGGGAGAGAGAGAGAGAGAGAGAGAGAGACAGTGAGATAGAGGGAAAAGGAGAGAGAGAGAGAGAGGGGGAGAGAAGAGAGAGAAAGAGAAAGAGAGGGAGAAGGATGAGGGGGAGAGAAGAGAGGGAAAGAGAAGGAGAGGGAGAAGGATGAGGGGGAGAGAAGAGAGGGAGAAGGATGAGGGGGAGAGAGGGGATTTTGAATTTTAAATCCCACTCTATAAGGTCAATATAATTTATTACATTAAAATCACTTATAGTGCCCTCAAACCTGATTTCAACAGCCTCTCAAGTTTGGATTAAATGATGGGGAGAGAGAGAGAAAGAGGGGACAACCAAACAGAGAGAAAGATGGTGAAAGAGAGAGAAACAGAGGGAGATGGGGATAGAGGTCTAGATAGTGGTCGCAGTGTTTCCCTTACAATCATTTCTTGCAGCGGTGAGAAGACCATTTCCGGTAACTTTTTAAAAAGACATTCTCCTCCAAAATGATTGAAAATCTAATGATGATGATACCAGCTATATATAATCAGCTACATATCATTCTCCCCAGAAATTAGCCCAATAAAATATTGCAAAAAATATATTTTACCATAGCGTATACTTGGCACCATACCAAATTATCAGGCAGGTGTGCTATTAACAATAAGATTTTTTTTCAGCAATTCTACACATTTACAATGGCTCATCAATTGGGACCCCAAATGGGGCCCCTGAGCATGTGCCCTGTGTGCCGGTCGGTAATCCAGCCATGCTAAATGCATTGTTTATTTTATTGGTTTCATGAGCCAGTGATGTATAATGAATACAGTCACAGGTAAATGCTGTTGTTGTCACGACTTTAGCCGAAGTTGGTGCCTCTCCTTGTTCGGGCGGCTTTCGGCGTTCAACGTCACCGGCTTTCTAGCCATCGCCAATCCACTTTTCATTTTTCGATTTGTTTTGTCTTTGTTTTTCACACCTGGTTTCAATTCCCCAATTACATGTTCATTATTTAACCCTCTGTTTCCCCCATGTTTGTGTGGGTAATTGTTTTATGTCTCAGGCTGTTACTGACGGCCGGTTTTGTTGTTGCCGGGTATTGTATTTTTTATTTTTATTAGTGACAGGTATTTTTTCCCGCACCTGAGATATTGTTTTGTACTGGTGCTTTGCCATTAAAATGACCTTGTCCACACATCTCTGCTTTCCTGTGCCTGACTCCTTTTTCACCAGTTACCCTCAGCCTGACTCCTTTTTCACCAGTTACCCTCAGCCTGATTCCTTTTTCACCAGTTACCCTCAGCCTGACAGTTGTTCCTGCCTAAGTGCCTTATTGCTTTCATAAAACTGTTTCCAGCATATTCAAATATTTTCATTAAAACATTATTTTGATTAGTAAATTCATACAATTTCATTCTTCCATCAGAAGACACAGTCCGGACAAAAGTTCTAAACAAAATGGTTGCTATACAGTTTGGATAACGTTCTTGTCACTTGCTAGCTAGTGAGCCAACTTCAGCTAACTCAGTCACGTCAAACATTGAACCTGGAATAACAGGACACTAGCTGCATGTTTGTTTGTTTGAGCTGCTTTTCTATTGGCATTTACTTGGATATGTCCATGATATGTCCATGATTTCAACTGGCTCAGAGAAAGTTGTCTCGTCTGGGGACCGTTCACTCTCTATGTACTGTATAGAGGTTGAAATTCAAAAGTTAAACATTGTTCAGAGGTCGGACAGGCAGACAGCAAGGTTTTTAATAACCCCCGCTGTACCAAACTAAATGCTAGGCTTATATTAAGCCCCGCTGTACCAAACTAAATGCAAGGCTGTAAGCAAAGGGAAATAGTGTGTGAGTTGAGATAACTACAAGAGATCATTTGGACAGCAACATGAACATGATATCTAATGTAGGCAGTGATCATTTTCAGATGGAACTGTTAGCAGGCATAGTGTGCCAGTGACAGCCAATACCGCACCCCACACATAAAATGACCTGTAAAGTTGAGTTGAGCAGTGAATTTCAAGACCAGGGAGGCTTTCCAATGCCTCGCAAAGAAGAGCACCTATTGGTAGATGGATAAAAAATTCAAAAAACTGACATTAAATATCCCTGGTGAAAATGGTGAAGTTATTAATTACACGTTGGATAGTGTACCAATACACCCCGTCCTAACGCCCGACACTGCTAAATGAATATAGGGGTGACTGAGGTGTGACTGAGGTGAGCTAATTCATCCAGGTAACAGCCATAGCTGGTCATTAGGACTTCCTGAGGTACTGCATTAGTATTTAGTATTTTATTAGGATCCCCAATTAGCTGCTGCCAAGGCACTCCTCTTCCTGGTGTCCAAACAGGAAACAAAACAAATAGAATACATGAAGCTAAATAGATCCATCGGCCAATTTCTTGGGCCACTATACCTAATCTGCCAATTGGACTTGGACCCCTCTGCTACTCGGAACCCTACTAATCCATCACGACTGTCTATCGACGTCACCACACGCGGAGGCTAAAACAGACTTTCCTCCATCACGACGTCCCTCTAAGGCCCTTCGGCTAGTTTGCTAGCCCCGGCCTGCTAGCTGTCTGAATTTTTTGTCACTTTGTCTCCAGCCAGCCCAACCACTCACTGGACCCCTATGATCACCCGGCTATGCATGCCTCTCCCTAATTTCAATATGCCTTGTCCATTACAGTCCTGGTTAGTGATTATTATTATTATTGTGATTATATTTGCACTGTAGAGCCTCTAGCCCTGCTCAATATGCCTTAACCAACCATTTAGTTCCACCTCCCACATATGCGGTGACATCACCTGGTTTAAACGTCTCTAGAGACAATATCTCTCTCATCATTACTCAATGCCTAGGTTTACCTCCAATGTACTCACATTCTACTATACCTTTGTCCAAACCCGCTCCTTTTACTCTCTGTTACGAACGTACTAGACGTCCAGTGCTGATAGCCTTTAGCCGTACCCTCATCCTACTCCTCCTCTGTTCCTCTGGTGATGTAGAGGTTAATCCAGTCTGTTCCATCTGAGGCAGGGGACGAGGAGCGCGCAGGATTTCGTGGGTAGGTTTCTGCAGTCATATTGCCAGGACCGGCCGGGGGAGTGGGCGGCGTTCATCCCCTGAGCAGAGATAGCCCAAAACTTACTCCGCCACTCCTCCACTAACCTCTCTCCCTTCCAGTGTGTACTGTAATATCAGCCGGTTCTAGCACCTTGGCCTCAGAGCCAGATTGAGGCTCCTGCGGTGGACGAATGGTTTAAGTGCTCGGAAGAGACCTGGGACCTGGGACACCGCCCATGTGCAATGGGCCGTGAGGCGGCAGAAGGCGAGTGCCGACCGCCACCGCAGTGAGGCCCGGTGTTCACACCGGGGGACGGGGTCTGGCTCTCGACCCAAAACCTGCCGCTCCGCCTGCCCTGCCGGAAGCTGGGTCAGCGGTTTGTGGGGCCATTCAAAGTCCTGATGAGACTGAACGAGGTATGCTACAGGTTACAGCTTCCCTCAGATTACCGTATTAATCCCTCGTTCCATGTGTCTCTCCTCAGGCCGGTGGTGGCTGGTCCACTCCAGGAGTCTGAGGTGCGGGAGGTTCCTCCGCCCCCTCTGGACATCGAGGGGGCCCCGGCGTATGCAGTTCGAGCAATACTGGACTCAACATCGGGCGAGGGGCCTTCAGTACCTCGTGGAGTGGGAGGGGTACGGTCCGGAGGAGAGATGCTGGGTGCCGGTGGAGGACGTTTTGGACCCTTCGATGCTGCGGGAGTTCCACCGTCTCCATCCGGATCGCCCTGCCCCTCGTCCTCCGGGTCGTCCCCGAGGCCGGTGTCAGCACGCTGCTGGAGCCGCGCGTCAAGGGGGGGGGGGTACTGTCACGACTTCCGGCGGTCGACGTCACCGGTTTTCTAGCCATCGCCGATCCACTTTTCATTTTTCCATTGTTTTTGTATTGTTTTACACACCTGGTTTCAATCCCACAATTACTTGTTCATTATTTAACCCTCTGTTCCCCCATGTTTGTTTGTGAGTGATTGTTTTATTTGTATTGCGGTCCGTATTTGTGGGCTTGGATATTTTTGACATTTGTAAATATATTTGAGTAAAATGTGCTATATTTACTCATATCTGCTGTCCTGCACCTGACTCCTCTACACCAGCAACACACAGACGCTTTACACTCAGTTTGTTTTATTCACTGCTTTAGCACACTCTGCCAACCCGGAAGTCCTAGCCGTGTCTGAATCCTGGCTCAGGAAGACTACCAAAAACCCTGAAATTTCCATCTCTAACTTTAACATTTTCCGACAAGATAGAACTACCAAAGGGTGCGGTGTTGCAATCTACTGCAGAGATAGCCTGCAGAGTTCTCTTACTATCCAGGTCTGTACCCAAACAATTTGAGCTTCTACTTTTAAAAATCCACCTCTCCAGAAACAAGTCTCTCACCGTTGCCGCTTGCTATAGACCACCCTCTGCCCCCAGCTGTGCCCTAGACACCATATGTGAATTGATTGGCCCCCATCTTCAGAGCTTGTGCTGCTAGGTGACTTAAACTGGGACATGCTTAACACCCCGGCAATCCTACAATCTAAGCTTGATGCCCTCAATCTCACACAAATGATCAATAAACCCACCAGGTACAACCCCAAATCCGTAAACACGGGCACCCTCATTGATATCATCCTAACCAATTTGCCCTCCAAATACACCTCTGCTGTTTTCAACCAAGATCTCAGCGATCACTGCCTCATTGCCTGCATCCGTAATGGGCCTGCGGTCAAACGACCACCCCTCATCACTGTCAAACGCTCCCTAAAACACTTCAGCGAGCAGGCCTTTCTAATCAACCTGGCCCGGGTATCCTGGAAGGATATTGATCTCATCCCGTCAGTAGAGGATGCCTGGTTAATCTTTGAAAGTGCCTTCCTCACCATCTTAAATAAGCATGCCCCATTCAAGAAATGTAGAACCAGGAACAGATATAGCCCTTGGTTCACTCCAGACCTGACTGCCCTTGACCAGCACAAAAACATTCTGTGGCGTTCTACACTAGCATCGAATAGCCCTCGTGATATGCAACTTTTCAGGGAAGTTAGGAACAGGCAGTTAGGAAAGCTAAGGCTAGCTTTTTCAAGCAGAAATCTGCGTCCTGTAGCACATACTCAAAAAAGTTCTGGGACACTGTAAAGTCCATGGAGAATAAGAGCACCTCCTCCCAGCTGCCCACTGCACTGAGGCTAGGAAACACTGTCACCACCGATAAATCCATGATAATTGAGAATTTCAATAAGCATTTTTCTACGGCTGGCCATGCTTTCCACCTGGCTACCCCCACCCCAATCAACAGCCCTCCACCCCCCACAGCAACTCGCCCAAGCCTCCCCCATTTCTCCTTCACCCAAATCCAGACAGCTGATGTTCTGAAAGAGCTGCAAAATCTGGACCCCTACAAATCAGCTGGGCTAGACAATCTAGACCCTGTCTTTCTAAAATTACCTGCCGAAATTGTTGCAACCCCTATTACTAGCCTGTTCAACCTCTCTTTCGTATCATCTGAGATTCCCAAAGATTGGAAAGCTGAAGAGGTCATCCCCCTCTTCAAAGGGGGAGACACTCTAGACCCAAACTGCTACAGACCTATATCTATCCTACCCTAACTTTCTAAGATCTTCGAAAGCCAAGTTAACTTCTTAGGGAGCGGCAGCTGAGGTGTCGGTTTCGGAGAGTCTGGCGTGCCCAAAGTAAAAGGCCTGCCACTCAGGCCCAGAAACTAGGATATGCACAAAATTAGTACTATTGGATAGGAAACACTCTGAAGTTTCCAAGAGTGTTAAAATATTGTCTGTGAGTATAACAGAACTGATATAGCAGGCAAAAACCCGAGGAATTTCTGTCCTGGAAAAAGTGTTTTAGACACATTGCCTCATTTTGAATCCCTCCCTATTGAAAACAGCCATATATGGGAGTAAGATTGCAGTACCTATTGCTTCCACTGGATGTCAACAGTCTCTAGACAGTGTTTGGTGATGTTAGGTTGCTCTGGATAGTAATAGAAGAAGAATTTCGAACTAGTCATCGGATGTAAACAGAAGAGGAGGCGCGTTCACCGGCTCGCGCGCGCTGTGGTTTTTTCCTTTCCTATCGTCCAGTTTATAATCCAGTTGAAATATTATAGTAAATATACATAAAAGTTTTACTAAGGATACATTATCAATGATGTTTGATTGTTCTTGGACAAGTGTATAGGTATAGGTTGAACGTGTTCTCTTCACGGTTCAATGGGCGAGTGGACGCTGTATTTTATGAACATAACGGCGTCAACCAAACTGAGATTTATGGATATAATAAATTACTTTTTCGAACAAAAGAACCATTGGATGTCTTCGTTGGACACTTGGGAAGCCCTCAGCAGAAGTTCTTCGAAAGGTAAGGGATTTTATATTAGCGATATTATGCGTTTTATGAGACCCGCTTTGGTTATGGATTTATGCTAATGCATAAAATATGAGAGGGGCTATCCTCAAACAATCAAATGTTGTGCTTTCGCCTGAAAGCCTTTTTGAAATCTGACAACGCTGTGATATTGCCAAGAATCAGAGCTTTTGATGACTATGCAACACTTGGATTTTGAATTTGGCGCCTTACATTTCACCGGGTAGTGTCCCACTGCTTCCTAAGTAGTTAACAAACAGATCACCGACCATTTCGAATCCCACCGTACCTTCTCCGCTATGCAATCTGGTTTCAGAGCTGGTCATGGGTGCACCTCAGCCACGCTCAAGGTCCTAAACGATATCATAACCACCATTGATGAGAGAGTTTACTGTGCAGCCGTATTCATTGACCTGGCCAAGGCTTTCGACTCTGTCAATCACCACATTCTTATCGGCAGACTCGACAGCCTTGGTTTCTCAAATGATTGCCTCGCCTGGTTCACCAACTACTTTGCAGACAGAGTTCAGTGTGTCAAATCGGAGGGCCTGGCAGTCTCTATGGGGTGCCACAGGGTTCAATTCTCGTTCCGACTCTCTTCTCTGTATACATCAATGATGTCGCTCTTGCTGCTGGTGATTCTCTGATCCACCTCTACGCAGACAACACCTTTCTGTATACCTCTGGCCCTTCTTTGGACACTGTGTTAACTAACTTCCAGACGAGCTTCAATGCTATTCAACTCTCCTTCTGTGGCCTCCAACTGCTTTTAAATGCAAGTAAAACTAAATGCATGCTCTTCAACCGATCGCTGCCCGCACCTGCCCGCCCGTCCAGCATCACTACTCTGGATGCCTTCTGACTTAGAATATGTGGACAACTACAAATACCTAGGTGTCTGGTTAGACTGTAAACTCTCCTTCCAGACTCACATTAAGCATCTCCAATCCAAAATTAAATCTAGAATTGGCTTCCTATTTCACAACAAACCATCCTTCACTCATGCTGCACAACATACCCTGGTAAAACTGAGCATCCTACCAATCCTCGACTTCGGCGATAGCCTCCAATACTCTACTCAACAAATTGGATGCAGTCTATCACAGTGCCATCCGTTTTGTCACCAAAGCCCCATATACCACCCACCACGGCGACCTGTACGGTCTCATTGGCTGGCCCTCGCTTCATACACGTCACCAATCCCACTGGCTCCAGGTCATCTCCAGGTCACCACTGGCTCCAGGTCAAGTCTCTGCTAGGTAAAGCCCTGCCTTATCTCAGCTCACTGGTCACCATAGCAGCACCCACCGGTAGCATGCGCTCCAGCAGGTATATCTCACTGGTCACCCCCAAAGCCAATTCTTCCTTTGGCCGCCATTCCTTCCAGTTCTCTGCTGCCAATGACTGGAACGAACTGCAAAAATCACTGAAGCTGGAGACTCATATCTCCCTCTCTAGATTTAAGCACCAGCTGTCAGAGCAGCTCACAGATCACTGCACCTGTAAATAGCCCATCTTGCTCCTTTGCACCCCAGTATCTCTACTTGCACATTCATCTTCTGCACATCTACCATTCCAGTGTTTAACTGCTATTTTGTAATTAATTCGCCACCATGGCCTATTTATTGCCTTACTTCCCTTATCCTACCTCATTTAGACATACTGTATGTTTACTTTTTCTACTGTGTTATTGACTGTACGCTTGTTTGTGTTGTTGTTTGCATCGAACTGCTTTGCTTTATCTTGGCCAGGTCGCAGTTGTAAATGAGAACTTGTTCTCAACTAGCCTACCTGGTTAAATAAAGGTGAAATAAAATATATAAAATAAAGTGATGCAATGTCAGTGAAACGACTGTCAAACTCAGATAAGATGCTCTGGACTTGCTCCCGGTAACGTGAACTGTCAAGCTGTGCTGTATCCTTGCCCTGATGTTCAAGTTCTGAATGCATGTGTTGAAAGAAGCGCAGGTCCTTACGTTGCAGCTTTCTTGTGAGCAGTTGTAGTTTGCATTTAAAAGTGTTCACAGAGCTGATCATGTCAATTACGTTTGCTAAATCCAGGAGCCACTGTGTGTCCTCTAGCTGTGCATATTCTGCATGTTTGGAGACCTTGAGAAACTCCTTGATAGCAGGCAACAACTCACTGAATCTCCTTAAAAATGTCCCTCGGCTCAGCCACCGCACATCCGTGTCCAGCAGCAGGTCTGTGTGCTCTGCTTCAGTCTCTTCTAAGTGAGTGTGAAATATCCTCCGCTGTAGGCTTCTTTCTCAAATAGAACACACAATCTTCATCGCAACATCCATCACCTCTTTCATGTTCAACATCTTCGCACACAAAGCTTGCTGATGAATTATGCAGTGATAACTAAGAAAGTCTGGGAAAGTATCATCCCGTTTGCACAATGCAACGAACCCACTAATGTGGTTTACCATAGCGGGAGCCCCATCGGTAGAAATGGAGACACACTTACAAAAGGGCAGTTGGAATTTGTTAGCAAACTCCATAAAAACTTGAAAAATATCTTTGCCCCTTGTATGTCCTTCCAGTGGCAAAATGGTGAGTAGTTCCTCTTTTGTACTCATGTTGTCAAATACCATTCTGATGAAAATGCATAACTGTGCCACAACTACCATATCTGTGGACTCGTCAAACTGGAGGGAAAAACACTGGCAGTTGGAAATATCCTTCTTCAGATGATTCTCGAGGTCCTCAGCTATTCCCTCACATCTTCTTGTCACCGTACTTCTGGACAACTGAATGTCATTGATGACAGCCATAATTTCAGTCCTATACTTAAAATCCCCAAACAGCGAATCTGCAGCCTCAATAAATGCTTCCTTGATCATCTCCCCATCTTTGAACAACGTTTTATGCGTAGCAAGAACGCAACTCACACGTTAAGAGGCTATGGTTGCTGCCTTCCCTTTGGTCACAGACCTTGTGAAAGTTGACTGCTGCGCTGCCCTTTGGTCACAGACCTTGTGAAAGTTGACTGCTGCGCTGCCCTTTGGTCACAGACCTTGTGAAAGTTGACTGCTATGCTGCCAGTAGTTTTTTTAGTTCTTATACCTTTCTTCTTCGTAATTCAGTCTTTGCTGGAAAATCTCTTTCCTGGGTTTCGTGTGAGGTTTTAAAATGTCGTTCTATGTTACCTTTCTTTGGGATAGCAATGCTATTATGGCAGATGAGGCACACACAGTTTTTTTGTATCCTTACCTTCACTCATTATTGCTGCTGTCGACCACACAACTTAAGAACAATTTAAGAATGAATCTGGCTACAAAGTTAGCTAGCTAGCTACCTGCCTGGCATCACCATTGCCTCGTCCTGGAGTTGGCGGGCGGCATCTGACCGCGCCAACTAGGCATACGTCAATAAGTGGGCAGGGACTGGTCATATTTTATGTAAATCACCTGACTTTTCAGACATTGCTGTGAATGGAGGACTGTCAAACGTTAAAACAGAAAGAGACTATAGTCATTGATTTGTGTGGCTGAATTTTAGTAGACGTATAATCATCTGACGATCGACTGGCAAGCACTCCGTGATCGAATGGCAAGCACTCTGCGATCGACTGGCAAGCACTCCGCGATCGACTGGCAAGCACTCCGCGATCGACTGGCAAGCACTCCGCGATCGACTGGCAAGCACTCCGCGATCGACTGGCAAGCACTCCGCGATCGACTGGCAAGCACTCCGCGATCGAATGGCAAGCACTCCGCGATCGACTGGCAAGCACTCCGCGATCGACTGGCAAGCACTCCACAATCAACTGGTTGGGCGCCCCTGTCATAGATCATCCAAGAGTTCTCTACTTATCAGAGGACCCATCCATAATATTACTGCTAGCATAACCACTCACAGCTTTCTGTACACATCAAATATAAACGGACAATCATTGTGAGTGTGTGTGTTTGCAGGAGATGAGATTACAATCACTCAGGACATCTCATCTATTCTGGGGCAGGCATTGGGATTGAAAGGGTTTTTCTATAATACCAAATCTCTCTCTCTCTCTCTCTCTCTCTCTCTCTCTCTCTCTCTCTCTCTCTCTCTCTCTCTCTCTCTGTGTGTCTCTCTCTGTGTCTCTTCATGTGTCTCTCTCTCTCGTCAATATCATTTGGTTTTGACTAGAAGTGGTGTTAGGATTACCATGTTCAACAGAGGTGTATATGGGTGAGCTTTTGTGAGTTGGTGTTAGCCATACTAAGCTGAAGCCTAGACATCTTCAGGTCTCAGACAAGGTTGCTCATCATGGTGCGCACACACGCAGACACACACACCAATTTCTCAGCTGCCCATTTTGGATACATTATAATTCCCTTGCTTCCACTCTTCTCCTCCTCTCTCCTCTGTAATGTTCTACCTTTCCTCTCTTCTCCTCCGCTCTCCTCTGTAATGTTCTACCTTTCCTCTCTTCTCCTCCTCTCTCCTCTGAAATGTTCTACCTTAACTCTCTTCTCCACTGGTCTCCTCTGTAATGTTCTACCTTTCCTCTCTTCTCCTCTGCTCTCCTCTGAAATGTTTTACCTTTCCTCTCTTCTCCTCCGCTGTCCTCTGTAATGTTCTACCTTTCCTCTCTTCTCCTCTTCTCTCCTCTGTAATGTTCTACCTTTCCTCTCTTCTCCTCCTCTCT
Organism: Hucho hucho; assembly: GCA_003317085.1. Classification (NCBI taxonomy): domain Eukaryota; kingdom Metazoa; phylum Chordata; class Actinopteri; order Salmoniformes; family Salmonidae; genus Hucho; species Hucho hucho. The sequence goes on from QNTS01004673.1 coordinate 47,769, forward strand.
CCTCTGTAAAGTTCTACCTTTCCTCTCTCCTCCTCCTCTCTCCTCTGTAATGTTTTACGTTTCCTCTCTTCTCCTCCTCTGTCCTCTGTAATGTTCTACCTTTCCTCTCTTCTCCTCCTCTCTCCTCTGTAATGTTCTACCTTTCCTCTCTTCTCCTCCTCTCTCCTCTGTAATGTTCTACCTTTCCTCTCTTCTCCTCCTCTCTCCTCTGTAATGTTCTACCTTTCCTCTCTTCTCCTC
>QNTS01004673.1:60864-72849 GCA_003317085.1 Hucho hucho
GAGAGGGAGAGGGAGAGGGAGAGGGAGAGGGATAGGGAGAGGGAGAGGGAGGGAAGAACAGTAGGTCTACTGTGTGTAAGAACATGAATGAGAGAAAGAGAGAGATAAAGAGAGAGAGAGAGAGAGAGAGAGAGAGAGAGAGAATAGGTTGTATAGTACAGTTGTAGAGGAGTGAGATATTGTGACAGAATAGGTTGTATAGTACAGTTGTAGAGGAGTGAGATATTGTGACAGAATAGGTTAAGGACAGGAGGCTTCAGCACTACCATTGCTGCTCTGCACAGATTCTCCCTCCTCCCCTCTTTTTACATTTGGAAAATTGGCACGTCTCCAACTACCAGTTAGTGACTTTTGATCTGTACTTGGTTATATCATCCTAATGTCATCCCCATAGGGTAAACAATTCATTAAATCATGGCTCCATCATTGTAATCCCCATAGAGTTAACAGAGCTCATTATACAGTGAGTGGTATAAGTGGAAAATACTAATGAGTGATTTCAACCAGGACAAATAGCAAATGTGTCAATATATTGTTGAACATAACATACTCTACGGGCATATACAAGTTCCAGAGTGCAATCTCTCCTAGTTTTAAAGTTGTGGCCCATTTTATACAGAGATCTTGGCACAGTAGGTAATACAACCAATCACAGCGCTCCATTTATTTGTATAATTGCACATTAGGGGGAGACCATTTGGAATCCATTTTCACATTCACTGTTGGTATTGCTTACAAATTGGATCATAACTCTAGAAGTGTCAGAGATCCTATTCTGGAACTGTGATATGCCCATAGGGTATATTATGTTCAACAATATATTGAAACAATTGCTAAATCAGAAATTTAGTTTTTTCAATATTCATGTTAATAGTTGTTCAATATTCATACATTAATGTACAAAAAATATTACTGCTCATACAAATCTTTGCTTTGTAGTAGCTACAGATGAAACATTATGGAGTCTTAAAATATATAAATTGGATTAATTATTTCTCAATTATGCTTTTAGACACAAATGTTAAATATATGTCAACAATCCTTCCGCCAAAAAACGGTTCTATATATGTAATGTCGTGAAAATGTCCAAAACCATGGCCTTTTTTATCCTTGTTTCGTACGCACATGTTCTCCTTTCCTCTGCTCCTGACTGCATGTTCTGCCATAGAGATAGAATGAATAGAACATGTGTCCCCATTCAAGTCAATGTTGCGAGTGTACTCATTATGGTTGGGCGATTTTATGATTGCATCATATATCGGTTGTCGACAACACCGTGATGTCACAAATGGTTTAGCATATTTGAAATTGACTGTACCGCCGAAGTCTGGCAGCGCACAACAGCCCAGCGCAGTGAGCACACAGCATGGCGTCATGCCTAATGGCCTATTCCCTATTAGCCATAGCCTAAATGTGCAATGCATGTGTGGTAGTTAGAATAAATGAGAAGTTTAATAGTCACCATTGAATTAATCTATAGGCCTAAAAGAGTTTCATCTTAGAATGTTATTTGCGAATAGCCTAAATAAAAACATAGTATAGTAATAATGAGAGAGAGAACAAACAATTGCAAGATATACTAACTGAATAGGAATTTTAAACAAACTGAATAAGAATTTTAAACAAACTGAATAGGAATTTTAAACAAACTGAATAGGAATTTTAAACAAACCAGGTACATTTCTGCTTTACTTGACCAAAGTGTAGGCAAAATCCCTCCTTGCAAAGCAAACAGCCAATAATATCGGCCACACATAGGCTACTGTCAAGAAACGTTTATTCAAGGACATTAAAGGGTTTATTAATGTCCTTGAATTGCACAACTGGCAATGGGGCATAAGCTCCCGCAGCAGCACTTTCAATAAGCGGGAACAAAAATAAATGAATGATGAGTCAGTGTCGGAGTTGTCTCTTAAACAACAAATTGTGCATTTATATCCCGAGTGGTGCAGCGTTCTAAGGCACTGCATCTCAGTGTAAGAGGCATCACTACAGTCCCTGGTTCGATTCCAGGCTGTATCACATCCGGTATCACATCCACATTTGGAGTCCCATAGGGCGGCTGTTACGACCGTCGTGACAGAATATCCCACCAGGACAAATGGACCAAGGCGCAGCGTACATAGAGTTCCACATGCTTTATTCACAGTGAAATGTCAACAACAATAAAGAGAAAACAACTGATCGTAACAATCGTAGCGCTCCAAGTCACTAACAAGAAAACAATATCCCACAAATGCAGGTGGGAAAATGAACACCCTAAGTATGATCCCCAATTGGAGGCAATGAACAACAGCTGCCTCTAGTTGGGAACCATACTCAACACCAACATAGAAATGAAACACCTAGAAACCCCCCCTAGTCACGTCCTGACCTAAAACACCATAGAGAACCCAGAGGGCTCTCTATGGCCAGGACGTGACAGCGGCGCACAATTGGCCCAGCATTGTCCGGGTTTGGACGAGGTAGGCAGTCACTGTAAATAATAATTTGTTCTTAACTGACTTGCCTAGTTAAATAAAGGTTAAATTGTTGTTTTATTTTTTTTATATACATGTAAGTCAACAACAATCAGATAAAACAAATGATTTATTTAGTTCTTTATAACACTTGAATTAACTTTGCCTTAGGCTAAAGTATCCTTATGCTATGCCTTTTGCCTATTGATCTGTACAAATCCTAAATACAAATGACAAAATAAATAAAGTAGCCTAAACTAAATAAGTAAGAAAATATCCCGTATTCAGTCAACTGTTTTTAAAAAGTTTTGACGGTTATTTTGTTTTCATGGACGTCTTCATCCATAACTGTCGGTTACACGGTTTTACTGTAATTGTGCCAGCCCTAAAACACAAACACACACAGAAAAGCATGTGCACACACACACACACACACACAAAAGCACACGCACACAGACACACACTGAATTGGATGTGTATTAGTGCAGTTGAAGCCTTTAAGAGGGTCAGTGTGACTAGGCCTCTGGCCTGGCTGAGAGGGCACAGTCCCTGGAGAGAAGAGGCCGTGTGTGTGGTCATTAAGGGTTTATCCACTAATCTGCTGAAGCCTGAAAATCACCAACATCATCTGTCAGGCCGGGTAGAGTACACACACGTTAACGCATACACACACAAGAAAACACATATACACACACACACACACACACACACAGAGAGATTGAGAGATATGCCTAACCATGGGCTCATTTCAGCGTAATGAAGATGGATGCTGTCTCTGCATCCCTCACAGGTGTTAGAGTTACTATACAAATACATAACCCATATAGATGGAGAGAAAATAATAGTAGAGAAACAGAGAGAGAGAGAGAGAGAGAGAGAGAGAGAGAAACAGAGATAAAGAGAGAAAGAAACAGAGAGAGAGAGAGAGAGAGAGAGAGAGAGAGAGAGAGAGAGAGAGAGAGAGAGAGAGAGAGAGCGAGAAAGAGAGAGCGTGAGAGAGAAAGAGAGAGAGAGAAAGAGAGAAATATAAACAGAGAGAGTAACAGAGAGAGAGAGACAGACAACAGACAAGCAGACAGACAGACATTGTTTATTGCACTTTTGTTTATTGTCTATTCCACTTGCTTTTGCAATGTAAACATCTTTCCCAAGCCAATAAAGTCCTTTGAATTGAATTGAGAGAGAGAGCAGGACAGGGAGGGAGAAGGAGAAAATGAACGATGGGGAGAGAGAGCGATAGATAGAGCGATAGAGAGATAGCAAGAGAGAGAGATGAAGAGAGATTGTTGTTGTAGTTGTGTTAATGGTAATCCCATTTCCACTACAACTATTATTATTGCTGTTGGTCCCACTATGTTCTGTTATATGTATACTTTGACAATGTAAGTAATTTCAATTGCAATGTCAATAAAGTCCACTGAATTGAATTGAAGAGAGCGCGAGAGACAGAGAGAGAGAGAGACTCCTTATGGACTCAAACTGGAAATACATACAAGAAAATAAACTTTTCCCCAAACACACAGTCTCTAATCTATAGTGTCCAAACACCCATCACACCCTAGAGCTTCTATCTGAGGACCAACTAGGGTCACCCAGCCGCATAATAATACACACAGGCACAAATGACCTGAGAGCACAGCCGGGAAGGGTGGCCACAGTATTCAAGGGAGTGATTGAAACTTCTTCTTCTACTTTCCACAACGCACAAGTGGTTATCTCCACCCTGTTACCACAAAGACTTCCTCCCTGCAACCACGAAAAGACTTCCACCCTGCTACCACGAAAATACTTCTACGCTGCTACCACGAAGAGACTTCCACCCTGCTACCACGACAAGACTTCCACCATGCTACCATTTGACCCCCTACGCACAACTACTACAACATAACCAACATAAACGGGCCACAACTCCTGCAGCTCTGTCGCACGCTGGGTATGTACATAGTCAATGGTAGGCTTTGAGGGGACTCCTATGGTAGGTACACCTATAGCTCATCTCTTGGCAGTAGTACTGTTGACTACTTTATTACTGACATCAACCCAGAGTCTCTCAGAGCGTTCACAGTCAACCCACTGACACCCCTATCAGATCACAGCAAAATAACAGTCTACTTGTGACAGAGGAATACTCAACCATGAGGCAAGTGACGGGGTAGGCCGTCATTGTAAATAAGAATTTGTTCTTAACTGACTTGCCTAGATAAATAAAGGCTAAATAATTAAAAATAAAAACAAAGCCAAAGGAACTGAATAATTTTAAGAAATGCTATAATGGGGCGGCAGGTAGCCTAGTGGTTAGAGCGTTGGGCCAGTAACCGAAAGGTTGCTAGATTGAATGCCCGAGCTGACAAGGTAAAAATCTGTCGCTCTGCCCCTGAACAAGGCAGTTAACCCACTGTTCCTAGGCCGTCATTGTAAATAAGAATTTGTTCTTAATTGACTTGCTTGGTTAAATAAAGGTTAAATAAAAAATATATATATATATAATAATGGAAGAAAAGTCGTGTGGAAACCTACCAAAAAACAATTAGGCAACAAAAAATTCAATCAACTTCCTGGACTAAATGTTCCACTGTAATAGTGAAGGTGTAAACTTGGCAGTAGAAAATCTAAATAGTATATTTGACCTCTCAGCTTCACTATCAAATCTAAAAATTCCAAGCAGACAACCGAAGAAAATTAACAATAATGACAAATGGTTTGATGAAGATTATAAAAATCTAAGAAAAAAATTGACAAACCTATCCAACCAAAAACATAGAGACCCAGAAAACCTGAGCCTACGCCTTCACTATAGTGAATCACTAAAACAATACAGAAATACACTACGGAAAAAGAAGGAGCAGGACGTCAGAAATCAGCTCAATGTAATTGAAGAATCCATAGAATCGAACTACATCTGGGCAAATTGGAACACACTAAACAGACAACAACACGAAGAGTTATCTATCCAAAACTGAGATGTATGGTTAAACCACTTCTCCAATCTTTTTGGCCCTATAACTAAGAAAAAATAGGGGGAGGGGTGGTAGGGTTGGATGGTAATAAAGGAAATATATTTTTTTAAAGATGTGTATATATATTTATGTGTATGTATGTATATACAAACCTTGTTTTTGAAAGATAAACACAAAAGCACAGAGTCGCCTCTTCACTGTTGATGTTGAGACTGGTGTTTTGCAGGTACTATTTAATGAAGCTCCCAGTTGAGGACATGTGAGGCGTCTGTTTCTCAAACTAGACACTAATGTACTTGTCCTCTTTCTCAGTTGTGCACCGGGGCCTCCCACTCCTCTTTCTATTCTGGTTAGAGCCAGTTTGTTCTGTTCAGTGAAGGGAGTAGTACACAGCGTTGTACGAGATCTTCAGTTCCTTGCCAAATTCTCACATGGAACAGCTTTCATTTCTCAGAACAAGAATAGACTGACGCGTTTCAGAAGAAAGTTCTTTGTTTCTGGCCCTTTTGAGCCTGTAATCGAACCCACAAATGCTGATGCTCCAGATACTCAACTAGTCTAAAGAAGGCCAGTTGTATTGCTTCACTAATCAGAAGAACAGTTTTCAGCTGTGCTAACATAATTGCAAAAGGATATTCTAATGATCACCCCAATCCACAAAGGTGGAGACAGATTTGAACCCAATAACTACTGTGCATATGCGATAACAGCAACCTTGGGAAAATACTCTGCTTTATCATTAACAGCAGATTCGTGCATTTCCTCAGGGAAAACAATGTACTGAGCAAATATCAAATTGGCTTTTTACCAAATTACCGTATGAAAGACCACTTATTCAGCCTGCACACCTTAATTGACAAACAAACAAACCAAAACAAAGGCAAAGTCTTCTCATGCTTTGTTGATTTAAAAAAAGCTTTCGACTCAATTTGGCATGATGGTCTGCTATACAAATTGATGGAAAGTGATGTAAAGGGGAAAACATACAACATTATAAAATCCATGTACACAAACAAGTGTGCAGTTAAAATTGGCAAAAAACACACTAATTTCTTTCCACAGAGCCGTGGGTTGAGACAGGGATGCAGCTTAAGCCCCACCCTCTTCAACATATATATCAACGAATTGGCGAGGGCACTAGAACAGTCTACATCACCCGGCTTCACCCTACTAGAATATGAAGTCAAATGTCTACTGTTTGCTGATGATCTGGTGCTTCTGTCCCCAACCAAGGAGGTCCTACAGCAGCACCTAGATCTTCTGCACAGATTTTGTCAGACCTGGGCCCTGACAGTAAATCAGTAAGACAAAAATAATTGTGTTCCAAAAAAAGTCCAGTTGCCAGGACCACAAATACAAATTCCACCTAGACACTGTTGAAGGGCCTTCTATGCCATCAAAAGGAACATAAAATTCAACATACCAATTAGGATCTGGCAAAAAATACTTGAATCAGTTATAGAACCCATTGCCCTTCATGGTTGTGAGGTCTGCAGAATTAGGTTGATAACCGCTAATTATTAAAATCCAGAAAAAAGCCATTAAATTCTACAACCACCTAAAAGGAAGTGATTGCCAAACCTTCCAAAACAAAGCCATCACCTACAGCGAGATGAACTTGGAGAAGAGTCTCCTAAGCAAGTGGGTCCTGGGGCTCTGTTCACAAACACAAACAGAGCCCCAGAACAGCAACACAATTAGACCCAATCAAATCATGAGAAAACAAAAATAGAATTACTTGACACATTGGAAAGAATTAACAAAAAACTAGAATGCTATTTGGCCATAAACAGAGAGTAGATAGTGGCAGAATACATGACCACTGTGACTGACCCAACATTAAGGAAAGCTTTGACTATGTGCAGACTCAGTGAGCATAGCCTTGCTATTGAGAAAGGCCACCTCAGGCAGACCTGGTCCACAAGAGAAGATAGGCTATTTGCACACTGCTACAAAATGAGGTGGAAACTGAGCTACACTTCCTAACCTCCTGCCAAATGCATGACCATATTAGAGAGACATATTTCCCTCAGAATACACAGATCCACAAAGAATTCGAAAACAAATCAAATGTTCATAAACTCCCATATCTATTCCGTGATATACCACAGTGTGCAATCACAACAGCAAGAGTTGTGACCTGTTGCCACAAGAAAAGGGCAACCAGTGAAGAACAAATACCATTGTAAATCCAACCCATCCCTTTTGTACTTTAACTATTTGCACATTGTTACAACACTGTATATAGACATAAAATGACATTTGAAATGTCTTTATTCTTTTGAAACTTTTGTGAGTGTCATGTTTACTGTTAATTTTCGATTTCACTTTTGTTTATCTATTTCATTTGCGTTGGAAATGTAAACCTATGATTCCCATGCCAATAAAGCCCTATTCAATTAAAATTGAATTGAGAGAAAGAGAGAGAGAGACAGAGAGAGAGATAGAGAGATGATGAAGTACTTGGCCTGAGTCATCTCATAACAGTGCATTACCCAGTAGACAGTTAAAGACAGACAGCTAGTTAGACATTACCCAGTAGACAGTTAAAGACAGACAGCTAGTTAGACAATGGTTGTGAAGGTTAGGTCCTATGAAAGAAAAGAAAATGGTGAGATTGGGCCTTCTCCCTCACATCCCATCCAAACCATACTGTGTGTGTCTGTGTGTGTATGTGTGTGTGTGTGCCAAGCCAAACCAAGTAGGGCAGCCTGAGGGCTTGTGTGGTGATTGTAGTTGACGCAGCCTGCTGTCCACTGTGAGCTCTTAGTAACACCAAAGACCACAGCCAGATAGGAGACACACACAGAGAAGTAACGCAGTCTGGCAGGTGAAGAGAGGATGAGGACACATTAGGGTTAATCGGATGTTTGCTCTCTGACCACTGCAGAGAGTATGTGTGTGTGTGTGTGTGTGTGTGTGAGTGTGTGTGGGTAGTGTGTGTGTGTGTGTGTGTGTGTGTCCTTAATGATCTCAGCAGAGATTTGTGCCTTCTCACTTATTCATCTGCCACTCTCAGAAGGAGGGATGGAGGGATCAGACAGGGATCACAGAGAAGAAGGAAGCAGAGAGAGAGAGAGAAAGAGAGCAGCGGATGAATGAAAGTGTAAATCCCAGTGGGGTGTGCTACCATGTAACACACTCTATATCAAACTCCTTACATCCTGATTTGATACGAATCAGAGATTTGAGTGAATATTCAGAGGCTATATGGACACACATTTCTAGTAGCTAAGGATTCTGCCCTGAACGAACAACACGTGCCATCAGTTGGAGTGGGGTTTAAACCAGTCACCATAAGGCTGCAGGTTAGAACATCTTCTTTTAACTGGCTGACAGACAGACAGACAGACAGACAGGCTGACAGGCTGACAGACAGACAGACAAAACCATCACCTACAGAGAGATGAACCTGGAGAAGAGTCCCCTAAGCAAGCGGGTCCTGAGACTCGCCCCAGAACAGCAACACAATTAGACTCAACCAAATCATGAGAAAACAAAAAGATAATTACTTGACACATTGGAAAGAATTAACAAAAAAACAGAGCAAACTAGAATGCTATTTGGCCCTAAACAGAGAGTAACAGGTTGACAGACAAAGAGGCAAAGCCACGGCAGAGCCGGACAGAAGCCTTGCCAGATTGAACACTGTCGCACCCAATCAGGATGGTTTAAAATATATTTAAACATTTCATTTGTTGCTTGTATTGTCTCCCAACTAATCAGAAACTTTGAAAAATGCAGTAGGAAGTTACAGGGATATAATTGGTTATATTGCAATCACATGGTACCACTAAAATGCAAGTGTTCCCCACTACAGTGATCAATGGAAAATTGAGTATTTATCATGGAAGTGGTACGGACAGTTTTATTGGCTGGAATACAGTTCGACAGGGGACACTGTTTTCTGTAAAATGTGTAGACATTTCCCAGAGGCCACTATGGAAGGCTCATTTGTTAGAGATGGATATAAGGATTCAAAGCAACTTTGCAAGGCATGATTCCGTCAGGAATTCCCATCATTTATTGAAGTTTTTGACAGCTTCAGCCCTGACATTTTCCCTAACATCAATAGATTACTAAGGTCCATCATTACCTTTCCTATGACTTAATGTACTGCCAAGAGTCTTTTCTCCACTACAGTTCGAATCAAAACATCCATCAGATCTTGTATGCTGACTGCACATCTCAAACAGCCCTGTTGTCCTTTGAAAGGGAAATCAGAGACTCTTTGGACTATGATATAATCATCTCCATCTTGAAAACCAAGCGTCTACGTCTTGTGCTGTAAAACATGAAACACACAAGAAAGGTAAGCTTGAATACTGTTTATTTATGGTTTAGCCTAATGTTTTCATGCCGGCCTTGGTAGTCCAGGTCTATGTGTTTAAATGAAAGTGAGCTACTGTATTCATACCTACCGTGTTATTAGGCTATGTATACTGAAGAAGTAAATATAAACTCAACACGTAAAGTGTTGGTCCCATGTTTCATGAGATGAAATAAAAGATCCCAGAAATGTTCTTTATGTACAAAAAGCTTATTTCTATTATATTTTGTGCACAAATTTTACATCCCTTTTAGTGAGCATTTCTTCTTTGCCAAGATAATCCATCCATCTGACAGGTGTGGCATATCAAGAAGCTGATTAAACAGCATGATCATTACACAGGCGCACCTTGTGCTTGGGACAATAAAAGGCTACTCTAAAATGTGCAGTTTTGTCACAACACAATGCCACAGATGTCTCAAGTTTTGAGGGAGCGTGCAATTGGAATGCTGACTGCAGGAACCTGAACTGTTGGCAGATAATTTTATGTTAATTTCTCTACCATAACCCACCTCCAACTGCGTTTTAGATAATTTGACGTTTCAGAGAATTTGGCGTTTTAGAGAATTTGGCAGAATGTCCAACGGGCCTCACAATCGCAGACCATGTGTTACCACGTCAGCCCAGGACCTCCACATCCGACTTCTTCACTTGTGGGATCGTATGAGACCAGCTACCTGGACAGCTGATGAAACTGTTGGTTTGCACAACCAAAGAATTTCTTCAAAAACTGTCAGAAATCGTATCAGGGAAGCTCATCTGCGTGCTCGTCGTCCTCACGAGGGTCTTGACCTGTCTGCAGTTTGGCGTAGTAACTGATTTCAGTGGGCAATGTGCTCACCTTCGATGGCCACTGGTACGCTGGAGAAGTGTGGTCTTCACGGATGAATCCCGGTTTCAACTGTACCGGGCAGATGGCAGACAGCGTGTATGTCGTCGTGTGGGTGAGCGGTTTGCTGATGTCAAACATTGCGAACAGAGTGCCCCATGGTGGCGGTGGGGTTATGGTATGGGCAGGCATAACCTATGGACAACGAACTCAATTACATTTTATCAATGGCAATTTGAATGCACAGAGATACAGTGACGAGATCCTGAGGCCCATTGTCTTGTCATTCATCTGCCTCCATCCATCACCTCATGTTTCAGCATGATAATGCACGGCCCCATGTCGCAAGGATATGTACACAATTCCTGGAAGCTGAAAATGTCCCAGTTCTTCCATGCCCTGCATACTCACCAGACATGTCACCACCCATTGAGCATGTTTGGGATACTCTGGATCGACGTGTACGACAGCGTGTTCCAGCTTCCGCCAATATCAATCAACTTCGCACAGCCATTGAAGAGGAGTGGGACAACATTCCACAGGCCACAATCAACAGCTTGATCAACTCTATGTGAAGGAGACGTGTTGTGCTGCATGAGGCAATTGGTAGTCACACCAGACACTGACTGTTTTTTCTGATCCACGCCCCTAACTTTTTCAGTGACCAACAGATGCATCTCTGTATTCCCAGTCATGTTAAATCCATAGATTACGGCCTAATGAATTTATTTTAATTGATTGATTTCCTTATATGAACTGTAACTCAGTAAAATCTTTGAAATTGTTGCATGTTGTGTTTATTTGTGTTCAGTGTATGAGGATTTCATGTTTTCATGCCTGCCGTGGTAGGCCAGGTTTAGGTTAGCTGATTCCAGTGAGCTACTGTATTCATACCCGCCGTGGTATTATATATAATGACTTCATGTTGCTTATTCAACGTGAGCTATTCATTTCATATCCACCGTACAGTTCAAGATATCGGCCTAAAGTGCTTGTATTGTATTGTGTGTGGCTGTTTTCATATGGCAGAAAGTGTGCACTTTTGGGCTTAATAAAAACACTTTCAGGGCTTTCTATTCTTCATTGCTTCTTTGTGCAATAGTGCAATAAACTGTTTGTGTAAATTTCATTCCGAGCTGGTGTCCTGCCTATGCGCTGAACATGGTCCTGAATCCACCTGTTGTGCCTGTACATTAGATCGCTCCTTTGAGTGGGAGTGGTCGATCTGATCTGATAATGTGTTGGTTATTTCATGAGGTTGGACTATCAGACTGAACACTTCAACCATTATCCGTATTTTGTGACAGTATAATTTTTGCTATTTTATCACTGCACTTGTCTGCTGCTGTAGAATATGTCTCTCTCTCTCTCTTTATCTCTCTCTCTCTCTCTTTATCTCTCTCTCTCTCT
>QNTS01004674.1:74161-93070 GCA_003317085.1 Hucho hucho
TGGGATCATTAACTCTGGGACTACTACATCTCTATCTCAATGTTAAAACTGACCTGGGATCATTAACTCTGGGACTACTACATCTCTATCTCAATGTTAAAACTGACCTGGGATCATTAACTCTGGGACTACTACATCTCTATCTCAATGTTAAAACTGACCTGGGATCATTAACTCTGGGACTACTACATCTCTATCTCAATGTTAAAACTGACCTGGATCATTAACTCTGGGACTACTACAGCTCTATCTCAATGTTAAAACTGACCTGGGATCATTAACTCTGGGACTACTACATCTCTATTTGTATTTCAATGTAACGCATCTCTTTAATAATACTTTATGTTGACCCGACCAAGTGACCTCTCACCTCTGATCGTGCTGTGCCCTCTGTGGGTGGGGTTCACCGACATAGCTGATATAATCTAGAGCGTTGTTGGCCCCCATCCTTGAAACATTCTGCAGAGCAGCAGACCTCTCCTCTGGCACATGACGGCGGCTGCAGATCCCCTCCTGGTCCTCGTGTCCATCCTCAGGAAGTTATGCAGGACACAGGTAGCCTTCACACGCCTGCAGTCCCAGATGGCCCTGGTCACCCAACCTTGCAGTGCCCTACACGGTAACTGTAGGCAAACGTTTTGAAGGAATCTCCAGTTACAAGGTATCTGTAGGAATATGAAAGATAATGTCATTATTAGACTTTTGCATCACCAGGTAATTGTGGATTACTAAAGTATAATATCCCTTATAAAATTGGATAGATACAGTAGATTCATGTGCACACGCATGTGTAGCATGTGACAAAAGCAGGATCATATCAAGGATAGCATCACAAATTAATACATAAATACCACTTGAAGCTTGATGATGAGTTGATCACTTGAATCAGCTGTGTAGTGCTGAGGCAACAACAAAAAATGTGCTCCCCTTTGAGTCCCCAGGACCAGGACTGAGAACCACTGCTCTTCATTGGGACCTCTTCATCTACAGACAGGCTTTCACAGCTCTCTGTATCTGAGGACTGAAAACCTCACAAGAAACAGACTTCACTATAATCAAATTACACCGCACTGAATATTATGTTACTATTATCTCCGTCTTCACTTCTAGGGACAGGAACTACACAACAGTACCTGGCCTATCCAGAATAGCCTACTCTCTCACTTTGACAGTTTGTGCTGCTATTCTTTCACCCTCCATGGCTGTTAGCTAGCTACCTACAAATACATTTGTAGTTTGTTTTTTACAGTGGAGGGTGACACCTGCATTGCTTGCTGTTTGGGGTTTTAGGCTGGGTTTCTGTACAGCACTCTGTGACATCAGCTGATGTAAGGGGGGCTTTATAAATAAATTTGATTTGATTTGATTTGATCAAGATAGCTTGCTAATATGAAGTTAGGTAGCTGGTGATATTTAATTCACTTAGCTAGCTATCTATACAGTATGTAAAGTTGGCAAGATAGCTAGCTTGTTACGTTAGTAGCTCATTTGAGTTAGCCTGCACTGCACTAGCTAGTTAGCTAATAATACATCATTTTCTTTTTTCATTTTTCTAAATGTATTTATTTACTTGAATAGGTTCTCCCAGCCATGTGGACGATTGGAAACAGGGCAGCAAAGTTTGTCACCAGACCATTTTAGAGCATATTACTATTTACCTGTGAATAGATTCATGAAATGGATAATGGATAAAAACTATTTACCCATTTAATAACCAGACCTTTATACAAACTTGCTATGCTAAATTCTTGATGCAAATATCAAACGTGCTGCCAGCACGCCCACAAGCGAGCCACTCTGGGCGGCCTAAGCGGAGACAGTACCGCTTTACTTTCACCCCTGGTCCAATGTAACCATACCAAACTTAAACTGTACTAACCCAGACAAATCTACTGGAGCATGACATTGATGTTGGGGACTGGGCCCCGATCCAACATGCCTGTTGAGTGAACCCTGAAAAGAGAGAGAAGCTGTGCAGTGAGGTGGTAGCTTTCCTTACAAGAGGAAAGTTACTACAGATATTGCAGGAGTTTCCCCTTGAAATCAGACGTGTCCGTGGTAAGGACAACTTTATTGCTGATTGTCTCGAGGGTGGGTAGTCAAGTTTTCAGTTTAGCCAATTTATTTTGACACCACATTTTTCCATATTGGACATGAGTTTTGTTTTGTTTGGGCTTGTTTTGAAGGGTTATAGAAGCGTACGTGAGATTTAGGCAACTATAGAGAAAAATATTTACCAAGTGTGTTTTGTCTCATTTAATTGTTAACAGCCAGTAGACGCCATGTTTATGTTGGAGAAGGCAAGTTGATTATGTTGTGCAACGGAAGTTCTGTTGGTGGTGAGCAAACGTGTCCAACAAAAATATTTAAGGTTAAGGTTAGCAGTGTGGTTAAGGTTAGGGTTAGAGTTAGCAGTATATACACACACACACACACACACACACTCACATATACACACACACACATATACACACTAACACATATATAGGCTATATTTGTTGTCTTAAGGGGTAAGGTGTTACAGGTTTTGGATTTTCCATTAATGTTTTGAGGTTGGACAAGAAGAGGCAAACCTAACTATTCCTGTGAAGCTTAGAGAGTATCTCATGTCTAATGCTGTTTAAGTGTTGTGGTTACAGGTTCACCTGCCTCATCTAAAGACTCGTCTTTTGGGGTGCTGATTTAGGCCACCAAGTGCTAACACTTTTGAGGTCTGACTGTCTTTTGAATGTCTGGTGGCATCCAGGGATGGCCAAAAATGACTAAATACCATAAACATCAATGTATATAATTAAAATATATGTATTTAGCATAAAATACAGAAATACATTTGCAAGTAACTTGCCCTAACAGCAACGACATTCTCTGTAATGGTTACAGAAATGTTTTACTTGCTATGACTCATATGTTGTTGTTTATCTACCTTAGAGCATTCAACTATCTGTAAGTCACTCTGGATAAGAGTGTCTGCTAAATGACCAAAATGCAAACGTACACTGAGTGTACAAAACATTAGGAACACCTTCCTAATATTGAGTTGCATATTGAGTTGAAACTGTTGAGCGTGAACCCAGCAGCGTTGCAGTTCTTGACACACTCAAACCGGTGCGCCTGGCACATACTACCATAACCTGTTCAAAGGCACTTAAATCTGTTGTCTTGCCCATTCACCTCCTGAATGGCACACACACACACACACACAATCTGTCTCAATTGTCACAAGGTTTAAAAATCCTTATTTGACCTGTCTCCTCCCCTTCATCTACACTGATTGAAGTGGATTTAACAAGTGACATCAATAAGGGATCCTAGCTTTCACCTGCACTCACCTGGTCAGTCTGTCAGGGAAAGAGCAGGTGTTCCTAATCTTTTTTACACAGTGTATATGTAAAAATGAACATACCAACATGAACTGCAAAGCACACAGCAATTGTTAATCTTTACATATACAGTTACGGTATATTTAGTTCATTTAGCAGATGCGCTTAGTGCCATCAGACTTCCGATACCAATGCAGGGTGAGACGGGGCCACAGAATGGTATATTTAGAAAATACTCAATTACAGCTCTCGGAGGTACACTACATGACCAAAAGTATGTGGAAACCTGCTCGAGGAACATCTCATTCCAAAATCATGGGCATTAATATGGAGTTGGTCCCCCCCTTTTCTGCTATAACAACTTCCGCTATTCTGGGAAAGCTTTCCACTAGATGTTGGAACATTGCTGCGGGGACTTGCTTCCATTCAACCACAAGAGCATTAGTGAGGTCGGGCACTGATGTTGGACAATTAGGCCTGGCTTGCAGTCGGCGTTCCAATTCATCCCAAAGGTGTTAAATGGGGTTGAGGTCAGGGCTCTGTGCAGGCCAGTCAAGTTCTTCCACACAAATCTTGACAAACCATCTCTGTATGGATCTCGCTTTGTGCACGGGGGCATTGTCATGCTGAAACAGGAAAGGGCCTTCCCCAAACTGTTGCAACAAAGTTGAAAGCACAGAATCATCTAGAATGTCATTGTATGCTGTAGCATTAAGATTTCCCTTCACTTGAACTAAGGGGCCTAGCCCGAACCATGAAAAACAGCCCCAGACCATTATTACTCGTTCTCTTGGCATCCGCCAAACCCAGATTCGTCCGCCGGACTGCCAGATGGTGAAGCGTGATTCATCACTCCAGAGAACGTGTATCCACTGCTCCAGAGTCCAATGGTGGCGATGCTTTACACCACTCCAGTCAACGCTTCGCATTGCACACGGTGATCTTAGGCTTGTGTGCGGCTGCTCGGCCATGGAAACCGATTTCATGAAGCTACCGATTTCATACAGCAGTTTTTCATACAGCACTTGACTCTGCACGCTTGAAAGGAATGAAGGATAGAGAGGAGGAAATGGAAACGCACGGTGGTGAGATTCTGTAGCTAAAGGTAATGTGTCAGCCTATTCATTATGAAGATATAAACAATTCCCCATTACTTGGCTATTCAACAGCCTACAATTAGTGAATTTGTATTTGATAACTTTAAATCAGCCCTGCACAATCAATGAACCAACAGCATCGCCTAGGCCTATACGTTCTCTCCCAGACTCATGGATAGAACGTTTGGAGCGTGGCAGAAGGAAACCAGTCCATCTAGTACGCATGATAATACAGTCCACACTCACAGGGTATTACTTTGTTTACTTTTGGAGTATAGGCTAAACCAATTATGTACCAAATATATCTTAATTAAGTCTGTATTTATTTTATGTTGTTTAACTTCTTTCTTCAAATTGCTCATGAAAGTGATAATGGAGAGTTTTAAAAGCATGATACTGTTTTGATAAGTGTTTGATGTGAGTTTTGATTTCATTTCCATCGATGTCCGAGTGGTCAGAGGGACAATAGAGCCCTGAGTACTAGGCCATTAAGACCTGATGGTCTTTGGGAACTATCAACGCATGTCCAGAATGCATAAAAGGAGATTACCATGACTCAACAGTCACATGGAATTTGACCGCAGTCATGGCGGACAAATGCTGTGTTGACTTGTGAAACGAAGTAGAGAGTCAATGCTCTGATAGCGGCGCCATAATCTGTAACCATCCGGTCTCCGGTAGCGTCAAGAAATATCCTGGTCCAGCGAGATGCAAAAGTAGAGCTCTCCTCCCTTGACGAGTTACATCCGATGCTTCATCTTCGATAATTCCTCCTTTTGTTATCAGCCTACAGTTCAGATGATGTTAGCCATTTTCTCCATGCGAACTAACCTTACTCAACTTCTTCAAAAACGACACATGGTAATCCTTAATTAGACGGACTGATTTTAATCATAAATTGACCGCAAACCTGCATGAATGTCCACTTTACTGCATGGCACACAATGTGCATCTTTTTCGTAGTCCCCAAATACAACACATCAAGTAGTACGTATGCCCACAGGTGTCAACCCCAGTACATGACAATTACAATTAAATTTAGTTCCCGATTTCAGGTGCTGTAATCTTAAAAGGAATATGTATTACAGAGCTAACAACAACAACGAACACTACTCCAACTGACTATACTTCGTATATTTCAGGGCAAGACAACAATATATGTACAGTTCTTTTTTGATGGGTCTTTTAAAGAGAAAATTCAGGATTTTACATCTCGATGTTCGATGGTTCTTCAATCTGAAAGTAGGCTATGGCCCAGTTGAAACTAAATGGTCGGTTTACTCTTAACCACCACTACAAACAGCCCCTTTCACTTCCACTGATTGTTAGCTAGGGGTGGCTATAGGGAGTTGAAGAGTGTTAGCTAGGGGTGGCTATAGGGAGTTGAAGAGTGTTAGCTAGGGGTGGCTATAGGGAGTTGAAGAGTGTTAGCTAGGGGTGGCTATAGGGAGTTGAAGAGCGTTAGCTAGGGGTGGCTATAGGGAGCTGAAGAGCGTTAGCTAGGGGTGGCTATAGGGAGTTGAAGAGTGTTAGCTAGGGGTGGCTATAGGGAGTTGAAGAGTGTTAGCTAGGGGTGGCTATAGGGAGTTGAAGAGTGTTAGCTAGGGGTGGCTATAGGGAGTTGAAGAGTGTTAGCTAGGGGTGGCTATAGGGAGCTGCAGATTGTAGTGGCTGTTTAAAGCAAACCGAACCATGGATAACAGCTTCTCCTGGCCAATAGACTACTTTCAGGTTGAGGATTATCACCAATCCTGAACTTCCCCTTTTTAAAATAACTTACATTCACATGACCACTTGGCAATTCCTTGCACCCTCACTCTTGTTTTCTTTGTTCTGGAGACTTCTAGAACCCAGTGGCGTAGCCAGGAATTAGTTTGTGTGTGGGCATGTGAAAAATTGCGTGAGCCTAGCAAATCTCTATGAAATCATAAACCACACGTTTTGTCCCTGATTCAAAACATTTCTATTGTACTGGTATCACGTGACGTGATGGTTGCATCGCATCATGTCAGGATAATTGCACACAGTTCAGTAAGTTATTTAGTAGTGTATTGAATAGTTATAGTGAGGGGATCAGTTCAGTGCCTGCATCCCAAATGGCACCCTATTCCCTACATAGTGCACTACTTTAGACCAGAGACCTTATGGGCCCTGATCAAAAGTAGTGCACTATATAGGGAATAAGGTTCTATAGGGCTCTGGTCTAAAGTAGTGCACTATATAGGGAATAGGGTTCTATAGGGCTCTGGTCTAAAGTAGTGCACTATATAGGGAATAGGGTTCTATAGGGCTCTGGTCTAAAGTAGTGCACTATATAGGGAATAGGGTTCTATAGGGCTCTGGTTAAAGTAGTGCACTATGTAGGGAATAGGGTGTTTTTTAAATGCGTAGATTATCCTTATCTACAGCTCATTGGAAGAGAGTTGTTGGGTAAATAAACAGCCACCATTGTTTAGGAGCATGAGAACATGGTGTTTATAAGGGGTTGATTCGTGTTTATGGATCGGACCCTTTAAAAAAAAAAATGTTTGCCTAAATGACATACCCAAATCTAACTGCCTGTAGCTCAGGCCCTGATGCAAGGATATGCATATTCTTGGTACCATTTGAAAGGAAACACTTTGAAGTTTGTGGAAATGAGAAAGGAATGTGGGAGAATATAACACATTACATCTGGTAATAGAAAATACAAAGAAAAAAACGTTTTATTGTATTTTTTTGGTACCATCATCTTTGAAATGCAAGGGAAAGGCCATAATGTATTATTCCAGCCCAGGTGAAATTTAGATATTGGCAACTAGATGGCAGCAGTGTACGTGCAAAGTTTTCGTCTGATCGAATGAAACATTGCATTTCTGTAAATTTTGTATCAAGACTGCCCAAATGTGCATAATTTTTTTTCTTATTAACTTTTCATGTTCAAAACTGTGCACTCTCCTCAAACAATAACATGGTATTATTTCACTGTAATAGCTACTGTAAATTGGACAGTGCAGTTAGATTAACAAGAATTTAAGCTTTCTGCCAATATCAGATATGTCTACGTCCTGGGAAATGTTCTTGTTGAAATGTTGTTACCTGTATATATGATTAAGTTACCTGTATATATGAGGTTACCTGTGTATATGATGAAGTTACCTGTATATATGATGAGGTTACCTGTGTAAATGATGAAGTTACCTGTATATATGATGAGGTTACCTGTGTAAATGATGAAGTTACCTGTGTGAATAATGAAGTTACCTGTATATATGATGAGGTTACCTGTATATATGATGAGGTTACCTGTGTAAATGTTGAGGTTACCTCTGTAAATGATGAAGTTACCTGTGTATATGATGAAGTTACCTGTGTAAATGAGGTTACCTTTGTATATGATGAAGTTACCTGTATATATGATGAGGTTACCTGTATATATGATGAAGTTACCTGTGTATATGATGAGGTTACCTTTGTAAAGGATGAAGTTACCTGTGTAAGTGATGAAGTTACCTGTATATATGATGAAGTTACCTGTATATATGATGAGGTTACCTGTATATATGATGAAGTTACCTGTATATATGAGGTTACCTGTGTAAATGATGAAGTTACCTGTATATATGATGAAGTTACCTGTATATATGATGAAGTTACCTGTGTAAATGAGTTTACTTTTGTATATGATGATGTTACCTGTATATATGATGAAGTTACCTGTATATATGATGAGGTTACCTGTGTAAATGAAGTTACCTGTGTAAATGATGAAGTTACGTGTATATATGATGAGGCTACCTGTATATATGATGAGGTTACCCGTGTAAGTGATGAAGTTACCTGTATATATGAAGTTACCTGTGTAAATGAAGTTACCTGTGTAAATGATGAGGTTACCTGTGTATATGATGAAGTTACCTGTATATATGATGAAGTTACCTGTATATATGATGAGGTTACCCATGTAAGTGGTGAAGTTACCTGTATATATGAAGTTACCTGTGTAAATGATGAGATTACCTGTGTGTGTGTATATATATATATATGATGAAGTTACCTGTATATATGATATATATATTTTACCTTTATTTAACTAGACAAGTCAGTTAAGAACGAATTCTTATTTTCAATGACCGCCTAGGAACAGTGGGTTAACTGCCTTGTCAGCTCGGGGATTCGATCTTGCAACCTTTCGGTTACTAGTCCAACACTCGAACCACTAGGCTACCTACCTGCTGAAGGAGCAGTGTAGTGAAGATGATCAGTTCTCTCCACAGCAGCTTGTAGATGCTTCCCTTCCATCGGAGGAGCAGATGAGAGAAGGACCCTAGCCCCTCGTCAGCAACCTTCCGCGAGTACATTACCGTCATCGCTACCTGTCACTGGCCAGGCTGGCTGGCTGGCTGGTTGACTGGCTGGCTGGCTGGTTGGTTGGTTGGTTGACTAGCTGGCTGGTTGACTAGCTGGCTGGCTGACTGGCTGGCTGACTGGCTTCAGCACAGACTGAGAAAGCTGCCTTCTGTGTATCAACATGGTCCTACACCTACTGTCACTGTCTTTTTCACAAGTCTACTCTTCAAAACACTGACATATGCGGTCACACATGTATTCAAACACGAACTAACAGGAGAGGTAATTCTTATAGATATTATCTCATGGATTCACTATCTTAAGACATGGTGCTATTGAGGGTAAAGTTCAGCAGAAGGGCAGAGAGAGAGAAAGGAAGTAGGATGTGGTAGTTAAATCTTCTTAGGGAGTAGCGCACGGGGTGACCGTTTTGGAGACCCTGGCGTGCCCAAAGTAAAATGCCTCCCATTCAGGCCCAGAAAATAGGATATGCACATATTTAGTACCATTGGATAGGAAACACTCTGAATTTTCTGAACGTTTTTATAGCTCAGTTTATATTCCGGTTGATTTATAATAGTAAATATACGTAAAAGTGTTCCTAAGGATACATTTAAAATGATTTTTGATTGTTCTTGGACAAGTTTATAGCTTTAAGTTGAACGAGTTCTATTCACGTTTCAATGGAGGAGTGGAGGCTGTAGTTTCTGATTATAACGCGCCAACCAAACTGAGATTTATGGATATAATACATGACTTTTGCTAACAAAAGAACCATGGATTGTCTTCGTTGGACAATTGGGAAGCCCTCAGCAGAAGTTCTTCAACAGGTAATTGATTTGTTTTCGCTGTGAAATGTGTTTTGTGTGAACTGTGAAGGCTTATGAATTTATGGTAATGTAAAAAATATGTGAGGTCCTAAATGTGCTGCTTTCGCCGTAAAGCCTTTTTGAAATCTGACAACGCTGTGATATTGCCAAGAAACAGAGCTTTTGATGAGTATGAAACACTTGTATATGGGTGCATGTTTAATAATTCAACTTTTGGATTTTGAATTTGGCGCCTTGCATTTCACCTGGTAGGGTCGGGATTGGGGCGCTAGTGGCCCACCACTCCCCAGAGGTTTTAACAGAGTCATTTCATAGACACTCAGCATCACATACTGAGCTATCCACAGAAAAATCAATCACACGCGCCTGGAGTAAAGCTTTCCAACTCAATCGAGATCATAATATTCACATCCATTTATCTACATCTTCATAGATTGATTGTATATTATATCTACAATATACTTTACAGAGAGATGAATAACTCAATGTAAGATGTATTCATTTCCCTTTAGTTATACCCTATTGAATACAAGTTATACAGTGATTGATCAGATTGATTGTATATGATATACTCACTGTGCGTTAAGGGAAAGTGTGTTGCCAGTCTTGGTAGAGAATGTTGGAAAGACAGATGTGGGAGAGGAAAGGAGAGAGACTTGTAGACCTCCGAAAGGAGAATGAGGGACTCGTAGACCTCCGAAAGGAGAATGAGGGAGTCGTAGACCTCCGAAAGGAGAATGAGGGACTCGTAGACCTCCGAAAGGAGAATGAGGGACTCGTAGACCTCCGAAAGGAGAATGAGGGACTCATAGACCTCCGAAAGGAGAATGAGGGACTCGTAGACCCCGAAAGAAAGAGGAAAGGTGAGTACTCGTAGACCCCTAGTCACTTGATGTGTTAAGCTGTTTCTGCAACAAATCTTCATTGTAAGGCCTGGTACCGAGCTAATCTCAACAAATCTGTGTACAACACACATTAAAACAATAAATGTTTAAAGTAACAACCACATTTGCGATTGAAAAAAATGATTCAGTGGTTGCCAGACCAGGCTGCAACATATCGCAACCAAGCAAAAACACGTAACCCAATTATTTTGTAAGATCACAAATTAAATGAATATCTCCCCACTCTCCTTCTTCATTTCTCATGTAAGAGAGTTGGCATGGTGACCACACTCTCATTATGAGTAGGAACTCTCATCTTACTTGGGACCTGGAGAGTTGCTTTGGGCTTTGGCTTAGCGGCTAATGGACTCTCCTACTGATATGGGTTTGAGCCTTGGCTGTCATACACACATAAACACTTATTTTGTTCTATCATTTGCCACATGTGTTCAACATAATGTGTGTCCTTCAATCTATTCTGAAAGGAAAAATTGTCTATTCTATCCTTGTGACCAGAGGATCTATCAGAATGGTGGGTTGAGTTCTTCAACAAGTATAGCTACATTATTTTATTTAACTAGGCAAGTCAGTTAAAAACAAATTATTATTTATAATGACGACCTACCCTCCCGGCCAAACCCAGACGACACTGGGCCAATTGTACGCTGCCCTATGGGACTCCCAATCACAGCCGGTTGCAATACATCCTGGATTCAAACCAGGGTGTCTGTAGTGACGCCTCTAGCACTGAGATGCACTGCCTTAGACCACTGCGCCACTCGGGAGCCCCATCAAATCAAATCAAATTTATTTATAAAGCCCCCCTTACATCAGCTGATGTCACAGAGTGCTGTACAGAAACCCAGCCTAAAACCCCAAACAGCAAGCAATACAGGTGTAAAAGCACCCATGCTAACCACAGAGAACTTAAATAGTTGAAACCAATGAATGTATACACTTTATATACAAAAGTATGTGGACAGCCCTTCAAATTAGTGGATTTGGCTATTTCAGCCACACCCGCTGCTGACAGGTGTAAGAAATCGAGCTCACAGTGATGCAATCTCCATAGACAAACATTGTCAGTAGAATGGCCTTACTGAAGAGCTCAGTGACAGGATGACACCTTTCCAACAAGTCAGTGTGTCAAATTTCTGCCGTGCTAGAGTTGCCCCGGTCAACTGTAAGTGCTGTTATTGTGAAGTGGAAACGTTCAGGAGCAACAACGGCTCAGCCGCGAAGTGGTAGGCCACACAAACTCACAGAACGGGACCAGCCAGTGTTGAAGCAGGTGTAAAAATCATCTGTCCTCGGTTGCAACACTCAGTACAGAGTTCCAAACTGTCTCTGGAAGCAACCTCAGCACAAGAACCTGGAGCTTCATGAAATGGGTTTCCTTGGCCGAGCAGCCGCACACAAGCCTTAGATCACCATGCACAATGCCAAGCTGTAAAGTTTGGTGGAGGAGGAATAATGGTCTGGGGCTGTTTTTCATGGTTTGGGCTAGACCCCTGAGTTCCAGTGAAGGGAGACCTTATCGTTACAGCATACAATTACATTCTAGATGATTCTGTGCTTCCAACTTTGTGGCAACAGTTTGGGGAAGGCTCTTTCCTGTTTCAGCATGACAATGCCCCTATGCACAAAGCGAGATCCATACAGAAATGGTTTGTTGAGATCAGGGTGGAAGAACTTAACGGGCCTGCACAGAGCCCTGACCTCAACCCCATCGAACACCTTTGGGATGAATTGGAATGGCGACTACGAGCCAGGCCTAATCGCCCAACATCATTGCCCGATTTCACTAATGCTCGTGGCTGAATGGAAGCAAGTCCCCACAGCAATGTTCCAACATCTAGTAGGAAGCTTTCCCAGAAGAGCGGAAGTTGTTATAGCAGAAAAGGGGGGGGACCAACTCCATATTAATGCACATGATTTTGGAACGAGACGTTCGTCGAGCAGGTGTCCACATACTTTTGGTCATGTAGTGTAATTGTGATTCAAACCTCTCCATAGGCACCTGGTGGTAGCAATGCGCATTGCAGGTCAGCAGGGGGCGTGAGGTGTTAGTAATTAACCCGTTCACTGTGGATGAAGAGAACAATGGCACGAACCAAACTGGACGGTGAACTTCGGACCTGTGCTGTTTTTTTCTGTCCTCCGAAACTTTCGGTCGAATGACATAACATGTCACTAAGATTAAGAATATTTTCCGTATTTTGCCATTAATTGATTACCAAGTTTGAACAATACATGGTGAGTTGCAATACCTTCTCGCGTTCCATTGTCAAAGGCTTGCGGAGCAGTCCATACTCGGTATAGCCGGTCAATCTGTAAACTTGTCTGAATAAATAACCCATCCTAAACGAATAGGCTTACATAACATAAAAACACAATTTGATAAGTATGCCTTTTGTTCAGCGTGATTATTTAATTGAAAGAAAATAACACATTAAGTTTAATTTGGCCAGGAGAGGGGCGAGTTGAAGTCCCCAGCGGGAGTGGAGTTTCATCTGGCCAGGAGAGGGGCGAGTTGAAGTCCCCGGCGGGAGTGGAGTTTCATTTGGCCAGGAGAGGGGCGAGTTGAAGTCCCCGGCGGGAGTGGAGTTTCATCTGGCCAGGAGAGGGGCGAGTTGAAGTCCCCGGCGGGAGTGGAGTTTAATTTGGCCAGGAGAGGGGCGAGTTGAAGTCCCCGGCGGGAGTGGAGTTTCATCTGGCCAGGAGAGGGGCGAGTTGAAGTCCCCGACGGGAGTGGAGTTTCATTTGGCCAGGAGAGGGGCGAGTTGAAGTCCCCGACGGGAGTGGACTGGTCGGTTGATTAAAATTAGGCCTCATTGATTCGGCAGGTTGAAAGTCCACCGAAGTATTTTCTATTCAATTATATTCTAATATATTATCATCTAATCTACTGTATTATATTAATGTTACATGTATTTTATGTTTCCCAGGTAGGCATCAGCAAAAAAAAATGTGGAACCAAGGAAAGTGTATTTCAGACTACTCAAGTGAGGGGTCCTCCTACAACACCATACACAAGAGGTAAAGTAAAAGAAGATGGAAGAGTTATACCACCTTCTCTTAATCACGATCTCACAGAAGCCACAGCCTTCACAGTAACTGAAGTTACATAATTAAACTGCAGTTGGATTAGTGACTGCCTGGAAAACATGGATGCGTTTGAGGGTCTCCACAGTGTCCAGCTGTCCTCCTCTCCACCCCTTGCCTCTGCCGCCAACCCAGGGTATGAGATTGTAGTATCAGCCAGATCTGGAGTCCAGGTCTACTCCAACACCACGTTCTATGGTAAACCCAGTGTTCTAGAGCAGGCTCAGAAGAGAGGGAGAGCGAAATACCACTCCTACCGAGAGGAGACTAAAGAAGAGAGGTGTCAAGTTGGAAGGTAAGATACCATTATGGGTTTGGTTTGATATTGTCCTTCACAGCTGTAGGTTGGTTCCAAGCCTGTAGCTTTTAGGATTGTCTTCGTATAACCATAGCGAATCTTAATTTGTACCACATTCATGTCATATGCCAGATATACTGTGAACGCCAATATTCTGTTTGGCAATAATGTGTTCTAACAACACCCTAGGGAAATATTTGGTCATGTTTCCTTTTTAAAACTGGAAACGGGTTGGGATGGGAGGATGCGTGTCATCATGTGATATATGGCAGATTGACAACACATTTCGTCTTTTTTTTTTTTACTATCGGATTCGGATTGAGCAGGAATGAAAAAATAAGACTATCTTACAACGCATCGCAAACAACGTCGTATACGGCGACTCAAAACCTTGAGTAAATAAAGAACATCCGACTAACTTTTATCTAAGTTTGATTACTCGATGAAACATTGTAGCCCATAGCGTTTCGTCAGCACTCTGTAATTAGTAACATTGTTTTGAAACGATTGTTGCGTTTCTTCTAGATCGAATGAACTCGTCAGCAAGTAAACGGTTACTGTAACAATTTATGGAATTCATGGAAACGTAAACCGATGCCATCGAGGTCACGGCGACGGTACGAGCTGAATCTTCTAGCCGGGTGGTGAGAGGGTAAGGGCGGAGAGCTAGAATGTGAAATCCGGTGAATGGTGTGCTGTTCCGATGGACATAATGGCATTAGGACAAGTTATGCAAAGTTCATGTCGTGTCGATTCTTAACGACGGATTGATGTTTATAATGTTAACTGTTGTCAATTATATTTTTAGGATAATCATTGAAATTGATCTGATAATGATGTGTACTTCTAGACAAACGTGATCAGCACAAATATGCAGATGTTGGATTCATGTTATGAATCACATTACCATCACACATTACGATCAGGATATACAACAGCTGTCAGCCAATTTCAGGGCTCGAACCACCCAGTTTATAATAGAGATATACTGTATATCGGATGTCCTAATTCCTAGTCACCTTACCCCTATTCATATCTACCTTTATGGATCCAGTATCCTTGGAAATGTGCTACTGGAACTGACCCTGCTTACTTAAGTGTGTTCTTCTTATTTGTATATCTTGTGTTTTTTAAATGTATTATTATTTTGTTGTTGTTATACTTAGTTTTTTCTAGTATTACATTGTTATTGGTTACTGCGTTGTAGGGGTTAGAGTTCGCAAGAACGGCATTTCGCTGTACTTTGTGCACGTGACATTAACTTGAAACTGGAGCTAAACACAGTGTACAAAACATGAACACCTTCCTAATACTTTAGTCAAATATTATATATGTTTGGGCTTCTTGCGGTCAATTTGCAGTCTACAAATTATTTGTAATTAGGTTCCGGCACCCTGACCATTGCTCAAGAAAAAAGAAAATCGTCCCGGGGTAAATCTAGTTGTTCATCATGGTTACACAGACTATCTGAATTGATCTTGTACTGATTCTATTCACAATCACACGTCTATATAAAACGCACACTACACTGATACCCTCATCATACAGCCTCCAGTCTTCTTGGGTATGACGCTACAAGCTTGGCACACCTTTATTTGTGGGAGTTTCTCCCATTCTTCTCTGCAGATCCTCTCAAGCTCTGTCAGGTTGGATTTTGAGCGTTGCTGCACAGATATTTTCAGGTCTCTCCAGAGATGTTCGATCGGGTTCAAGTCCGTGCTCTGGCTGGGCCACTCAAGGACATACAGAGACTTGACCCGAAGCCACTCCTGCGTTGTCTTGGCTGTGTGCTTAGGGTTGTTGTCCTGTTGGAAGGTGAACCTTCGCCCCAGTCTGAGGTCCTGAGCGCTCTGGAGCAGGTTTTCATCAAGGATCTCTATGTATTTTGCTCTGTTCATCTTTGCCTCGATCCTGATTAGTCTCCCAGTCCCTGCCGCTGAACATCATCCCCACAGTATGATGCTGCCACTACCATGCTCACCGTAGAGATGGTGCCAGGTTTCCTCCAGACATGACGCTTCACATTCGGGCCAAAGAGTTCAATCTTGGTTTCATCAGACCAGAGAATCTTGTTTCTCATGGTCACAGAGTCTTTTAGGTGCCTTTTGGAAAACTCCAAGTGGGCTGTCATGTGCCTTTTACTGAGGAGTGGCTTCCATCTGGCCACTCTACCATAAAGGCCTGATTGGTGGAGTGCTGTAGAGATGGTTGTCCTTCTGGAAGGTTCTCCCATCTCCACAGAGGAACTCTGGAGCTCCGTCACAGGGACTATTGGGTTCTTGGTCATCTCCCTGACCAAGGCCATTCTCCCCTGATTTCTCAGTTTGGCCGGGCGTCCAGCTCTAGGAAGAGTCTTGGTGGTTCCAAACTTCTTCCATTTGAAAATGATGGAGGTCACTGTGTTCTTGGGGACCTTCAATGCTGCAGACAGTTTTTGGTACCCTTCCCAAGATCTGTGCCTCGACACAATCCTGTCTCGGAGCTCTACGGATAATTCCTTCTACCTCATGGCTTGGTGTTTGTTCTGACATGCACTGTTAACTGTGGGACCTTATATAGACAGGTGTGTGCCTTTCCAAGTCATGTCCAATCAATTGAATTTACCACAGGTGGACTCCAATCTCAAGGATGATCAATGGAAACAGGATGTACCTGAGCTAGATTTTGAGTCTCATAGCAAAGGGTCTGAATAATTATGGAAATAAGGTATTTCTGTTTAATATTTTTAATAAATTAGCAAAAACTTTAAAAAAACGTTTCGATTTGTCTTTATGGGGTATTGTGTGTAGAAGAAGGATTTGAATTTATTCAATACATTTTAGATTAAGGCTGTAACGTAACAAAATGTGGAAAAAGGGAAGGGGTCTGAATATTTTCAGAATGCACTGTAAATATACACTACTGTATCTCAAATAACTCGTACCTCTGCACATTGATCTGGTACTGGTACTCCCTGTATATACAGTGGGGAAAAAAAGTATTTAGTCAGCCACCAATTGTGCAAGTTCTCTCACTTAAAAAGATGAGAGAGGCCTGTAATTTTCATCATAGGTACACTTCAACTATGACAGACAAAATGAGGAAAAAAAATCCAGAAAATCACATTGTAGGATTTTTAATGAATTTATTTGCAAATTATGGTGGAAAATAAGTATTTGGTCACATACAAACAAGCAAGATTTCTGGCTCTCACAGACCTGTAACTTCTTCTTTAAGAGGCTCCTCTGTCCTCCACTCGTTACCTGTATTAATGGCACCTGTTTGAACTTGTTATCAGTATAAAAGACACCTGTCCACAACCTCAAACAGTCACACTCCAAACTCCACTATGGCCAAGACCAAAGAGCTGTCAAAGGACACCAGAAACAAAATTGTAGACCTGCACCAGGTTGGGAAGACTGAATCTGCAATAGGTAAGCAGCTTGGTTTGAAGAAATCAACTGTGGGAGCAATTATTAGGAAATGGAAGACATACAAGACCACTGATAATCTTCCTCGATCTGGGGCTCCACGCAAGATCTCACCCCGTGGGGTCAAAATGATCACAAGAACGGTGAGCAAAAATCCCAGAACCACACGGGGGGACCTAGTGAATGACCTGCAGAGAGCTGGGACCAAAGTAACAAAGCCTACCATCAGTAACACACTACGCCGCCAGGGACTCAAATCCTGCAGTGCCAGACGTGTCCCCCTGCTTAAGCCAGTACATGTTCAGGCCCGTCTGAAGTTTGCTAGAGAGCATTTGGATGATCCAGATGAGGATTGGGAGAATGTCATATGGTCAGATGAAACCAAAATAGAACTTTTTGGTAAAAACTCAACTCGTCGTGTTTGGAGGACAAAGAATGCTGAGTTGCATCCAAAGAACACCATACCTACTGTGAAGCATGGGGGTGGAAACATCATGCTTTGGGGCTGTTTTTCTGCAAAGGGAC
The DNA here is from genome assembly GCA_003317085.1 of Hucho hucho. Classification (NCBI taxonomy): domain Eukaryota; kingdom Metazoa; phylum Chordata; class Actinopteri; order Salmoniformes; family Salmonidae; genus Hucho; species Hucho hucho. The sequence goes on from QNTS01004674.1 coordinate 91,960, forward strand.
CAGGACGACTGATCCGTGTAAAGGAAAGAATGAATGGGGCCATGTATCGTGAGATTTTGAGTGAAAACCTCCTTCCATCAGCAAGGGCATTGAAGATGAAACGTGGCTGGGTCTTTCAGCATGACAATGATCCCAAACACACCNACTCCATGTCTTTATGAGGAGAAGACACACTCCATGTCTTTATGAGGAGAAGACACACTCCATGTCTTTATGAGGAGAAGACACACTCCATGTCTTTATGAGGAGAAGACACACTCCATGTCTTTATGAGGAGAAGACACACTCCATGTCTTTATGAGGAGAAGACACACTCCATGTCTTTATGAGGAGAAGACACACTCCATGTCTTTATGAGGAGAAGACACACTCCATGTCTTTATGAGGAGAAGACACACTCCATGTCTTTATGAGGAGAAGACACCTTGGAAATAATAATCTTTCCGACTTCTTCACTCTACTTGAGGACGTGACACAGAGCACTCAGCAGCACTCAGCAAAACTCAACCCCCCCACCCCCCCTTGTTTTTACACTGCTGCTACTCGCTGTTTATTATCTACGCAGTCAATTTACCCCTACCTACATGAACAAATTACCTCGACTGACCTGTACCCCCACACATTGACTCGGTACCGGTACCCCCTGTATTTAGGATTGTTATTGTTATTTTACTGTGTTACATTTTATAATTTTTTTATTTTAGTTTATTAGGTAAATATTTTCTTTCTTGAACTGCACTGTTGGTTAAAGGGCTTGTCAGTCAGCATTTCACTGTAAGGTCTACACCTGTTGGTTAAGGGCTTGTCAGTCAGCATTTCACTGTAAGGTCTACACCTGTTGGTTAAAAGGCTTGTCAGTCAGCATTTCACTGTAAGGTCTACACCTGTTGGTTAAAAGGCTTGTCAGTCAGCATTTCACTGTAAGGTCTACACCTGTTGGTTAAAGGGCTTGTCAGTCAGCATTTCACGGTAAGGTCTACACCTGTTGGTTAAGGGCTTGTCAGTAAGCATTTCACGGTAAGGTCTACACCTGTTGGTTAAGGGCTTGTCAGTCAGCGTTTCACTGTAAGGTCTACACCTGTTGTATTCGGCACATGTGACAAATAAAGTT
>QNTS01004675.1:2114-14887 GCA_003317085.1 Hucho hucho
GGGTCATTTCAGCTTTGGTCGGTAGACTGGGTTTTTCCAGAGAAAGATACCCAGATACTTCCCAACATCCTTGTCATCGCCGGAGACGTCGTCGTCATATGATGCCTCAGAAACTGAGGCTAGCACAGACATGGGGTCTTCCTGAGGGAGATCTCCCTTGAAAAATGCCCACCGCTGTTTCCTCTCCTTTAAAGAAAGGAGGGTGCAGCTAGGGAATTCCGGGGGATCTGTGTGGCCACCCCTAGAGTGCTGCGAACCCAAACACACGAAACAAGTCGTGTGGGTCCGTAGCCGCCATGGTGGAGCAGCGACACTGAGCGCTTAAAATAGCTTTTGGGGGTGGAAAAGGCATGCTCATGAAGGAAAACGTGGAGACCAGGAAATTGACAGTGTGTTTGTCCTGAGTCTTCTCTCTAGGCTTCTTCAGTCCAGTCCTGTCGCTGAAGATAACCGGAGGCTGATTGAGAGGAAGCGTCCCCTTATATAGGGTCACATGTGCTCCTATTGGCTGCAGGTGTGTGCATAATCATTTCTCAGGCTATTCGCTGCCTATGCAGCAGGGTAAACCACTAGGAGCAGAGCTCCACGATATAGAACACGTGAGGATCACTTTTCAATGTGAAGTTTCCATTGGCTAAGATCCAAAAGCCTAACTTTCTGCAAGACGACTAGCTAAGCTAACTAACTATGTGGCATTGGGGTCAACTAGCTAGCTACAAGAGCTAACGTTAACTCGTCCAATTGCATGCTACAGAAAATAGCTATATGTTGCAATGGCAGGGGGGGGGGAATAATTGTAAGTGCATGGTTCTAAATCGAAAAGTGTGGCACCAGCTAGCGAGGTAGCTAACGTGCTATTCTAGCAAGATAGCTAGTTAGCCACTTAAACTTCAAACAAACAATGCATTTAGAAAAGCTGCACGAGTTATGTGGTTTACCTTTTTGCTCCATAACGATCTTGCAAGAATCCCTGCCATGGTTGAAGCAAATGTGATTTCTTTTAGCCCAAAAGTACGCACTCCCCAGCTGGTCAGACCCAAAATACAGACACCTCTAAACACTAGAAAAGGTTAGCCGACTAACAGTCACACAATCATGGCGTCAAACTGGCTGAGGACGTAGAAAGAGCAAACGCTGAAATTTTTATCTTCTCTTTCACTGAGACAGCGAGGTTGGGCCACATGGACGAGTGCAGCAGATGCTTTAACAATCTGTGAAATTGGCATGCATGATTCCCGTGAGTAAGACCCAATCTGGGCGTGACAATAGCTTGGAAGAGAACCAATCAGTTGGCGAAAACGAAAAAAACTCCCCCAAATGTATGAAGCGCATTGGCTGGCCTTTAATGATTGCGACCAGTCGTCGCTGACACGAAAATGAGTGCGCTGTTACATCTCCCAAGGAGAGTCTATCATTCTAATTTACACTTTTTTTTATTATCGAACGAAGACGTGAGAACAAGTGTCTTCTTTCGGAAAAGGTAGAATACATTAGAATATTATTGAATAGCGTAGAATTATTACTTATTTCGGATTCCACTTTTTATAATGTGACAGACACTTTTCATATTGACCTTGGTCTGAGTTTTACTGCTATAAATACGTTACATCAGGATACATTTGAAAGTATTTCAGTGCTTACCTAACATGTTATATATATGAGCGAGCAAAGGAATATGTCCCAATGGAACAATGAGATAGATACATTAGGACCTTTCCCGACAGGTGGCAGTTTCTATGGTAACAGACACACAGGCACGATGGCTTTCCTTCACTGGAGTTGCCAGGACGTGGCAAAATGGATAAGATCCTTAGGATATCCACATTATACAGTGAGTAAACATATTAAGTTAACAATTTAGTGACTTAGTTACTCATTTCTTCACAAAGCCAAGTAACTTTCCAGTTTTATCTTAGCTAGCCTAACATCAGAGTAACTTTATAATAATGTGGCTTAGACAGAAGCAGTCAAGGCGTAGGCTACTTTGGTGATAGAGAGCCACTTATTCAACAGCTCTGTCTTTATCCCCCCAGGCCTGTTTCACAGAGAACCTCATCACAGGTAAAAAGCTGATTTATGTAAATTGCTGCTATCTTCCAAGATTAGGAATCACAGACTTTGAGGATATGAAGGTAAGGAGATGGTGCCACAAAGCTTTCAAATTCTAAGCTTTTATTTGACTTACTTTTAATTTCAATAGAGTTATTTTTGAATTAAAAAGTCTGAATGGAAAGTAGAAATAGACTAGACTCCAGTAATCTCTGCACTAAAACTTACTGGGAGCGCCAACATGAATGTGTGCAGGATTGTTCCAACCCAAATAAGAAAGCATTGGGCAATCTTCCCATCTCAGTTGTAGGCTAATTATTAATGATGGGCTGCACAACATGCTATATCATACACAGCCAAATGCAGAAAATTAGATGCAGCACAGATAATAATTAATATTTCATAGGCCAACTCACCAGGTGATAGGAGCTAAACTGGACCAGGGTTTATATAATGTGCATGGTGATGCTCTCATTTATAACCTATTATTAATGCTTGTGGGAGTTAGGGTTATCAGCCCTGAACGCCCCTGTAATTAGGAGTGGGCAACGAACTGAATATTGCAGATAGAAATACTATGAATAGAGCTGCCATTTCTTCCTCACTCTACACTCTTAGATTCCAAAAGGGTTCTTCGGGCAGTCCCCACAGGAGAACCCTTTTGGGTTCCAGGTAGAACCCTCTGTGGAAAGGGTTCCACCTGGAACCAAAAAGGGTTGTTCAACGGGTTTTCCTATGGGGATAGCCGAAGAACCCTTTTAGGTTCTAGATAGCACCTTTTAATCTAAGATTGTATACATTTGCAATACATGCAATACATTTCTATCTGAACATTCTACAACGTACCCTACTGAACGTGACACATATATTTTAGTAGCCTATGGTTTGACTCAGCTCCTCCTCCCTGTGTTATGCTCCCCTGTAGGCCATCTCTGCCCATGTGCGTGAGCTGCTGGGGACCTCAGAGCCGCTGTGGAGCCGCAGCATCGCAGACCCCCCCAGAGACAGCATGGGCCTGTTCCTGGAGAAGAAGAGCAGAACAGGGGACTGGGCCGATTCCTTCACCTACACACAGTTCCTCGACAGGAAACAATGAATGGAATCTGGCCGTCTGATAAAAGAAACATGAATGAATGAGCTGTCTGTCAGTGTGTTGTTTGTAAGATGACATTAGTTGTGAATGATGAGACAATAATGTTCCATTCAATTACAGATGTTGAGACACTATGTCAAGACACTATGTCAAGACACTATGTCAACACAGCGTTTTGTAAGGCACTTTGTGATTAAATTGGTGTTCTGGGGTGTGCATTTAGTTTTTCAGATGATTTCATTTGTAATAATGTAGTGATTGTGGGGTAACAGCTGGTGAAGTAAAGGGCTTAGAACTATGACCCTGTAGTTAGTGCACTACCTGCTGTGCCAATAGGGTCTAGACTTCCAGACATAGTGTACATAAAAACAGATAAATATTCTAAGCCAAGGGCCCCTTAAGGCTGTTCCACTTATGCATGGACCGACATAGTATGAAGGTTTATTGAATTTAATGAATACTCAATTGGTCCATGAACAGTTGGCACACAGTTGCCTCATTACAATGTCCTTTATTGATTAACTAGGTAATGCAAGGTACAACAACAGGATGTCGTTTTCTGCATTCTAAAATAATGTATTAGACAGAGGAAAACTCAAAAGCTCTTGAAATTACCACAGATCCCTTCATTCCAACACCTTGGGCACAAGCTGTCCCTATTGATCTGAACCGTGCCTGTATACAGTGGCTGAATGAGGCTGTATTGATCCGCAGTAGAGATCCTCAGTGTAGTGCTGTATTAGATGAAACCCAACACTTTGTGTATTATGAATTGCTGTGGTAAGATTCAGGAAAGTATTTGTTCTGAGGAAGAGTCATATTTCCTGTTAAGAGAACGCACTCAGAGCTCACCTGTGTTAAGTGCATTTTCAACGTGAAGAGGTGCAGAAGATGATAAGATGACCTCAGAGGTATCATTCCCGGTCATCTTCATCACTTCTTCATGCCACAATACCATGTTAGCCCGCTGATCTAAAGCCTACACATTAGCTCAGGTAGCTAACGCAGGTCTCAAGCAAGGTTGTAAATCACAGAAGCACCTCCATTACATGAACACATAAGCAATAGCCTGTGGCTAGCCCTGTGCTTTAGCCTGTGGAGTAGGTGCCAGAGGCAGGGCAGGGAGTGCCAAGGCGGTTTTAGCCAACCTGTCATTTTCTTGCCAAACACCCTTGTTTGGCATGAGAAGGATGTTGCCTTGTATAATGCAGAAATAGTTAGGTTGAAAGATGCTGAAATTAGCATATAGTATAAGGCTGTTCTTCAATTTGCCAGTACATGATACACATTGTAAGGATATTATATATAGGGTCCTAACCACAGGTGCCTAGGCTACATTTGTTGTTATTTGTGTGCTTTATTTGTTTGCAGAGCTGCAGCAGATCTATTCTTATTATGCACAAATTAGATTGTGTGTGTATGTCTCACTGCATCAAATAATTGAGCTTAATTGGTTTAGTGCTTGCTCATAAATGTGGTGAGCTTATAATCATTTGTGATGATAAATAAGATGGTCATTCATATTTTTTATATATATTTGCATACTATAAGGATACTGCATTGTCAGATGTGCAGTTGAGTTCTGACTAAATTAATGAATCAGTAAACTACAGTTGTAAGATTGTGCTGGGAGGCATTGCATCTGTCTGAATAAATGCACAAATGGTCCCTAGTGCTGGGGGCACCATCTATTACCATTCCAAGCACAGCACCTCTAGTCACCCGCGAAATAGAGCTGGCTCGGTGGCGGGGAAAGGTTGACAGTAGTCAACGACTTGTGTGACGTCCAGACCTGAGGACACAGTGGATCTGGCGGGGTGTCCTTCTGAATTAGGTCGCGTTGAGCCAGCATATCATCGGCGGACCTGCCGACAAAAAGCGATGCAAACATCTGGCTGTTGTTGTAACGCGATCCGAATTCAGCACCAGCGGTCAGTAGACAGCGCCGAATAGATCGCTGCCTGTCTCTTCAAAGGCGTTTTCTCTGTTTAACGGTGCATGCGGATGGAATGCGCAGAGTCAAGCCACTGTGTTGAAGCTGGAAAGCTGCACCCTCAAAGCGATAGCGGGACCCTATCCACCTGCAGGTTTTTTTTTTTTTTTTTTTAGATAGGCAACTTCCAGTGAGCATTTTCCACGAAGATAAACCAGGGAAGGAAAGCGTTGGAATGTTGCTTTGTATGCTGGTCATGGATTTCTTGAAGGGCATCGGTGGCTTCGAAGGCCATTGTCACAGACTATTGTAGGATCCAGCGCACATTTTTTGGGTCCTGAGTCAAGGAACCCCCATTTACATTACACAGAATTCTGTCAAAATGCTTTGGCGCTCATAACAGCATTTGGGGAAGAATTTACGCGGTACTACCCTAGATCGAACAGATCTGATGTTCCGTCTTCAAGGTAAACTTTTACCTATATTTTATAGCCTACCATACATTAAACGTTAGCCTCTGCATCACATTGCTGTTGAACTCTTTTGGGGAATCGCATTTGAAGAAATTGCATGGGGAGCAGCGGTGCGGTTTTTAGTGCAATAAGGCTCCCATCCTCATTGCCTCTTTCTCGCCGGAGTAGGCTATGTGAAAACGTGAGTAATCTCCTAAATAGTATGGTTGAAAAGCTTTTTTTTTTTTTTTTAACTAGGCAAATCAGTTAAGAACTAATTCTTATTTACAATGACGGCCTACCCGGACGACGCTGGGCCATTTGTGCGCCGCCCAATGGGACTCGCAATCACGGCCGGATGTGATACAGCCTGGATTCGAACCAGGGACTGTAGGACGCCTCTTGCACTGAGATGCAGAGCCTTAGACCGCTGCGGCACTCGGGAGCCCCATAACACTATAACACTGCAAGGTCAAAAATTCCCATCATATGATGAGAAAGGCGCGGTCAGATTAAATGTGTATTTATAGAACACCCTTGCTTGCATGTTGAGGTTTTTCTTTTCTTTTTCTAGGTGAAATTGAGAATCATGTAATGTGCCCATTATCGTCTTGTCCACTTACAGATGCATGGTGGATCACATCAGATTGAATTAAGATATGAAATGACTGCGCTCGTGCTCGGCATGATAGGAGTTGTTATCAGTCCAACCAAGATAACTTGCAGAGTGATAAGAGAGAAGGAAATATGCCCACCTTTAATTAATGCCACAAACGTCCCTTACTGAAATGCAAATTAGGCATTTGTCATTCACTTGTTATGTTGTTATATAGCATATAGTAAATTAGCCTGGATTGACTAAAGTAGCCACATGAACGACTGGACAAGGTATAGGTTAGTCAAACAGATTTATGTTGATACAGGTCTCTGATATGTGAATATGTGACCCTAATGACTTATGAATGTGTTTTTTATTTTTGTGTCTGTGTTGGTTATCATCTATCTTATTATTCATGGGAGCCTGAGAGGCACCATTGTGACTCGCACACCATATCCCCTGAATACCTAATTTCACTGATTCTGTTTGCTGACTGCCAGAAAGGCTACAACTTAATCCTTGATCACTTTCTATATTCAACATCACACATTAACAATATTCATCACCACATAGCCTTCCCATTGAAGACAATGCTTATGTCTTTCACAAACATGATTCGTAGTCTAAAAAGAGAGAGATGTGCATAGAAAGTAGTATAGTTCCTTCCACCACCAACCCATAAAAAGAACTGTGGCTTGGGCTTAAGCAGAATGAGCACATCGACCAAACTTACATTGCCTACGCCACAGTAGTGTTGCTGAAAGCACAACATATTCAATAGGAAAGGAAACAGTTGGCCAATTGATTATTCGGCCCATAGAATTGGATGTATTTGCCAGGAGAAATAAGCCATTCTCCCTAAATGGTGAAAAACAACAGATGTACTTTTGGATCTTCAGGCCAAAGGGATAAGGAAGGCTCACACCTCAGTGGAAGACTCAGAAAGCTCTAAAGGCAGTTATATGGATACAGCGGGGCCTGTTCACTCAGCATGCTAAGAAGCCCCTCTCCATGGTGAAACAGAACCAGCAACACCCCAGACCTCACAGCCCTTTGGGATCTCATCCACTAGAGAACGTAGCTGGCAGCTCATTACATCCAGGGTTAAGCTCACTTCAGCCAAGTTACTTATCTTATATCAGTGGGAAGAAAATGGAAGGTGTGAAGCATTATTTTATGCCTCTGTGTCTGACGGTGTGTGTGTGTGTGTGTGTGTGTGTGTGTGTGTGTGTGTGTGTGTGTGTGTGTGTGTGTGTGTGTGTGTGTGTGTGTGTGTGTGTGTGTGTGTGTGTGTATGTGTGTGTGTGTGTGTGTGTGTGTGTGAGAGAGAGAGAAAGACCTATAAGATCAGTTTGATTCAGTCACCCCATTCATTCAGCCACCCATAATGGAATTCACTTTTTCCTCCATCATTCAGAAATCAATAAAGTATGACCACAATGGCAAACAAAACACCATCAGTTATCTATGAACAGGACCAGAGCCCTATACTACGCACATGGTTTAAGGAGTTAGTGAGGTAACTTTGGTCAACTCTGAGTTCAACTCTGGATAACTGGTACCACGGAAGTGGCTCACCTTTTAGCCAGGTACATTTCTATGGCAACGAATCCTTCAGAACTAACCTGCTCCCGGGCAGGCTAACACAGGGCTAACTCCATTTATCCTGAATGAAGTGGCTGAGCGGCGAGTTGAGGACAGTGAGGTATAATAGCAACTAGACTGCCTCCAAGATGCCCGCCTTTGTTTTCAATGTAATCTACTCACCTTCGCATATGCTGTTTTGTGGTTGCTGCCATCTTTCTTACTGGGAACATGCCCCGGGACTCTGACGGAGCACGCGGACAGCTAAACAAGCCAACCGGCACGTCCCCTGGCTAGCTTGGGTCAAAAATCGGCCTCAGCGACAATAATTTGAATAATTCAATGGATGTTTTGTGTACAAAGGTGATGACTAAAGTGTCTTATTATGATTTTTCACATTTGACTTTTCTATGGGGCAGTCAATGGGAAATGTCTTTCTCGGCCGTGATTCAGATAAACTGCAGTACCGAAACAATACTGTAGGTGCAGTCAAAGCGTGCTTCCAGACCGGAACCCTGGCCCCTTGTTTGAGTACCAATGAAATCAGATCCCTTCCCTCTGGCTAAGATTACATTATCATCCTCTTCATTTGAGGAATACCTATCATATACCTATCACATAACACATTTATCAATTGTGAATGCATTTGAAACTTCGCACACAGTAAAACTTGTTTGTGCCTTAATACAATTTTGTATTGATAGAAGTGAGGGAAAAAAGGTGCTGGTGCATTGATAAGCACACCAAAGACGGCATTAACGATAAGTAATAAACAAAGACGATCACTCTAAAAGCCTATTTCACACCTAGTTGCTGAATTTGCAAGACAACTTTTCTCTCATTTTGATTTCGGCACAAATACAAAAAATGTGGCACTGACTCGCTTGTTTCAATGAAGAGTTGAGTTCGACTATTTATGTGCGACCTACACACGCAGTTACAAGACTGCTATAGTTAGCATTAGGCGGACAAGCAATATCCACTGTCGTAGTACGGATAAAGCCTGAGCTGGAATGTGAAGCTAACTGAAGCTGACTAACTTTAGAAAACCCTGAGTAGATCTACCTTCAATCGTAGTATACTTCTCTGCAATAATAGCATTGGAATCCAAAAGGTCAATAAAAGACAATAGACAATAGTACTGGCTCTATGCAGTATTGGGTTGTCTGAGAATGAACCTTTAAATACATGCCAGCCGAAGTGTTGTTTTGGTGTTGCTATGGTATCAAGAATGTCACCCAAGAGCTGCCAACCTTAATCGCGTTGGCATTAAGGTTGGCAGACACACTGGTATAAATTGCTATTTCAACAAACACCTGCAGGCACACAAACACACTCTCTCTCTCACTCACTCACACACGCACGCAAGCATGCACTCAGGCACGCACACACACACACACAGGATGATGCGTTCAGGACTGACCTACTTAAACCATTTAAACCAAATCTGACAGTTTAATTAAGGAATGTTTTTAATAAAACTATCTATTATGTTGAACAATTCCCTCCAGGTCAACAAATCGGAAAGTGTTTATATCAGCATAAGGATATTTGGAATGCTACCATGCCCTTAATGTGTTTCTCCATAAGTACAAAAGGGAAAATAAATATGCATAAATATAGGTTGTATTTACAATGGTGTTTGTTCTTCACTGGTTGCCCTTTTCTTGTGGCAACAGGTCACAAATCTTGCTGCTGAGATTGCACACTGGTATTTCACCCAATAGATATGGGAGTTTATAAATATTTGATTTATTTTCGAATTCTTTGTGGGTCTGTGTAATCTGAGGGAAATATGTGTCTCTAATATGGTCTTACATTTGGCAGGAGGTTAGGAAGTGCAGCTCAGTTTCCACCTCATTTTGTGGGCAGTGTGTACATAGGCTGTCTTCTCTTGAGTGCCAGGTCTGCCTTCAGCGGCCTTTCTCAATAGCAAGGCTATGAATTTTTGTAAATTCTTTCCAATGTGTCAAGTAATTATCTTTTTGTTTTCTCATGATTTGGTTGGGTCTAATTGTATTACTGTCCTGGGGCTCTGTGGGGTCTGTTTGTGTTTCTGAACAGAGCCCCATGACCAGCTTGCTTAGGGGACTCTTCTCCAGGTTCTTTTCTGTAGGTGATGGCTTTGTTATGGAAGGTTTAGGAATCGCTTCCTTTTAGGTAAGTGTAGAATTTAAAGGCTATTTTCTGGTATCGGCCTATTTGATGATTTACGTTGTACACAAAGGATATTTTGCAGAATTCTGCAAGCAGTCTCAATTTGGTGTTTGTCCCATTTTGTGAATTCTTGGTATGTGAGCGGACCCCAGACCTCACAACCATAAAGGGCAATGGGTTCTATAATTGATTCAAGTATTTTTTGCCAGATCCTAATTGATATGTCGAATTTATTTTCCTTTTGATGGCATTGAAGGCCCTTCTTGCCTTGTCGCTCAGATCGTTCACAGCTTTGTGGAAGAGTTACCTGTGGCACTGATGTTAAGGCCGAGGTATGTATAGTTTTTTGTGTGCTCTAGGGCAACTTCTTAGGTCGCAGGATGGGGCTTGGGCGGGTGTAATGGTGGGGGCTGGGCCTGTTGCTCTGCTCACGGCCTGGGCATATGTCCTGCTGTCATGTTGAGTTCCTTGCCGCAGGGGTGGGGGGCATGGGGTGGGCAGAAGGGGCATAGGTCTGATATGGGGGGGGCTATATTGGGTGTGGCCAGGGTTTGCTTTGGGTGTGGCTGGTGATGCTGTGGTTTGGGTGTAGGTCCTCTTGGCGTGGATTCTCTCGTTGCAGGTCCTTCGGAAGGGGGTCTTGCAGGTCTGGGAGGGTGTCTCGCTGGTCTGGGCGGGATGTCCGCTGCTCTGTTGCTCCTGTGTGAGGTCCTGGGGCTACAGTAGAAGGTGACGTCCTAGCAAAAGTTGGGATTGCTGCCTTGTAGAGATGGACCTGGTCATAAAGGCTATTCAAGTCCATGGTGGAGTGGTGGGCCAGGTATACATTAGGTTTTGAGGCACAGTCTTGTGAAATGCTTGTATTCACCCGCTGTGCGGTGGCAGGGTGAAAGTATTTTTGTGGTAGCAGGGTGGATATATACTCTGATGAAGACAGCTTGTCTGTCGAAACGTTGGACATTACATTTAGCATCTGAGCTCCTATAGAGTGCGGCTCTCCTTTATTTTTTTAAGCAAGGTGGAGATAACCACTTGTGCGTTGGGGAAAGTGGAATAAGCTTTTTAAATCACTCCCTTGAGTGCTGTTGCCACCCTTTCCTGCTGGGCCCTCAGGTCATTTGTGCCCGTGTGAATTATGAAGTGGCTTGGGGACCCTAGTCTGGCCTCTGACAACAGCTCCAGGGCATGCCTAGTATTTTGGCATCAGAGTTTAGCCACTTTGTGTTTGGGAAAAAGTTTATTCTCTTGAATGTATTTGCCATTTGAGTCAATGAGGAGCACAATCTCTGGCTTTTGTGTGTCCTCAGTGGATGTGGGGGGGTTGACAGGAGGGCTATCGGGGGAGCTGACAGGAGGGCTGTTAGGAGAGGGGGGGGTTATGTTGGGTTGGTGGGTCCTGTGTTGTCTGTCCCATTGTGGTGTTGAGGTTGTGGTCCGGGTCTGAGGTGGGCTGTTCTGCTCTCTGTCACACCCCAGCTTTCTCACCTCCTCCTTCAGTGCCATGTGTACCTCTTAAGTTCTCTCACCTCAGTCCGTAGAGCAGCCAGCTCTCTCAGACAGCCGTCCATCTCCACCTTCTGCCCTCCGGGTCTTGTTTGGGGGGTGCTTGCCTGTTTTGTCGGCTTGTTCTGTCTGGATTGTGTGAACTAGCTCTCTGAGCTCCACCATGTCTCTCTCCAGCTTTGTGAATTTATCTCTCTCAATGATGGAGGAGCAGTGGGATTCTCCTCATCTGTAGGACAGTTTGAAGAGATCAGATTCACTCAGGATGGGGGAGTCGTCACAGAGAGAGAGCTTTTCCTGCTGTACTCTCTCTTTGATCCCATAAAATTCCTGCTGGAAATGTATGAAGATGCACTGCACCATTACTGTTCCAGACTTGTACACGTTGACAGAGGTTGTTTCAATTTCCTCAATGTCTAGTATTCTGAGTTTCCACCCTGGGCCAATACCCTCTTTCTTGACATAGGGGTAGTGTGCTCTTATAGCACTGTGCCATGCCAGGGGATGGTCTGGTTAATATAGCACTGTGTCATGCCAGGGGATGGTCTGGTTAATATAGCACTGTGCCATGCCTGGGGTTGGTCTGGTTAATATAGCACTGTGCCATGCCAGGGGATGGTCTGTGTTAATATAGCACTGGGCCATGCCAGGGGATGGTCTGGTTAATATAGCACTGTGTCATGCCAGGGGATGGTCTGTGTGGAAAATTAAGTTCCTTACGTTCCCCTCTTTGTAGCTGTCAGCAAATAGTGTCTCTGGATTGCCCTTGAGGAGCTTTTTTTTGTACTTATTCCTTGCAGGGTTATTTTTAACATCCATGGGTACTGTATTGTATTGTACTGTACTGTATTGTAATGACCATGATCTCTGGACAGGGATAAGGCATTGGGGCTTCAAATGCCTCTGCATTTGGGTGGGGGGCGGTGAAACTGTCCTACCATTGTTGGGCTCAAGAGTTTTCACACATCTGACTTCACACTTCAGTGCTAACTTAAGGTGCCGCCAGGTCTGTTCTGTCCTAGCAGCTTGGTAGCTTAGTATACTTATTTACTTAGCTTTATGTAACAAAATAACCCAGAGATTATTGTATTTTACTTTTTGGCTTCAGAAGTAGCTTCAGACTGAATATTACTCACTCAGTTTTGTGTTGGATGGTATTTCCAGGTTCTGCTGTGTTTCTTCTGCAGATTTTGGTTTGTTATAAGTTTTTTCTTGATAGTCCTTGGTAGTAATCGTCCATTCAGGTAATTTTGTCCAAAATCAAGGTTTAAGGTATGGAATTCTGATTTTGATTGAAGGTTTTAATGTTGAGGTTAGTATCCTGCATAAGTCTCTCTCTCTCTCTCTCTCTCTCTCTCTCTCTCTCTCTCTCTCTCTCTCTCTCTCTCTCTCTCTCTCTCTCCC
>QNTS01004675.1:15957-34289 GCA_003317085.1 Hucho hucho
AAAATGCCATGCTATTGTTTGAGGAGAGCTCCTAACAACAAAACACTTTTTTCACCGCGATAGGTTTGATAAATTCACCTCTGAAGGTGAAATGTGTACTTACATTCTGAAATCTTGCTCTGATTAATCATCCAAAGGGTCCCAGAGATAACATGAAGTGTTGTTTTGTTAGATAAAATCATTTTTCATATCCTAAAAAGGTCCATATAGCATGCATGATCGATTTTGTATTTTCACTCGTTCAATTTGAAAAGAAAGGAATCTGTGAAAATCTCACCCTAAACGTTGTTTCAACCAGTCAAATCACGTTTGTATGTATTCCCCAGAGATCCTAGAACGTAACGAGACTTCACTATATCATTAGGGGTGTAGTATATCCTTAAGGACACCACATTTGGTCAGAGAGCAACGCCTTCATGGCACGCCGATGACGAGGGCGGTCTTCATTTGATTGACTGTATCTTTGTCAAATAAGCACCAAACAAAGCTAGCTAGATAGCCAATGAGCTGGGCTTTACGGGAGTATCCAGAAACCCTGTGTCTGTCACAAAATGTAGGTGCTAACCTTTTGTGACTGCATGCCTTTTCCTTTATAAGAATATTCAGTTATGAAGTTATGAAAACTGGTTGTTTTGCAAATGTTGAACTTATAATATGGCTACTAATACTGGAAAAGCTAAATCAAAGTCCAAGTATACAGATTTGATGATATTCTTGCAGAAAAATGTAATATGAATGCCAATGTCTCCTTCACGATTTGGCCAAATGTACCTGGGTGACTTCACACTAGATGTCATGTAGTTCGCTCATGCTTCAAGTTATCCGTCTGAATTACAACCAGAGTGATGACTAGAAGTAGGATCTTTCTCTTGCATTTCAAAGATGGTGGTAGAAAAAAATGGTTGTTTTTTTCTTTGTATTTTCTTCTACCAGATCTATTGTGTTTTTTTCTTCTACATTCAATTCACATTTCCACAAACTTCAAAGTGTTTCCTTTCAAATGGTACCAAGAATATGCATATCCTTGCATGAGGGTCTGAGTTACAGGCAGTTAGATTTGGTATGTCATTTTAGGCGATAATTGAAAAAAAAAGGGGGTTATCCCTAAGAAGTTTTAAAGGCAAAATTAGGTAGACAGGTTCCGACATGGATTTCTTGCTGCTCCCCATGACTCGGGGATGGGGTTGTCCCTTGTCCTTACAAAATGAATTTAGCAGGGATTACTGTCGCAACCATTCTCTTCATGTTTGGATGAGTTTTCACAGGTGAAAAAAGCCCCATCTCTACGGAGTGAATCAATATCACGTCTCCAGTGCCATTTGAGTTGGAAAGTAGCAGGTCCGCCCCGCCCCATTGCACATCCAGAGGCTGTGCCATGCACAGCAGAAGGCTGGTTGGCACACACATACACATAAACACACACTCACACACACATACTAACTCACTATATCTCTATCACATACACAAAGGCACACACACGCAAACCCTTATATACACACAACCACTTTGGGTCAAGATCGTTTGCCATGCTTAAGGAGTCATAACTTGTCCATTTAGCAATTACACCACAGTCCTTTTGTCATTGACTTTACTTCCGACCTCTCTGCTAGGGCTACTACCCTTTCACCGGCACCAGCCACCAGAGCATTCAACACAGGAGAGGGAGTCAACACATTTCTATAACTGTTGTACTCAGTAGTGGTAAAAATACAGGGACTGGATGTACTGGGCTATCTAAGCGTACAGGGGACCTGGTGCGTGGAGCCGGTACTTCTCTCCCCGGCTGTTCACTCACCCTTGCCTCATGGATGATGGGAGCTGGAATGTCACGCACTGGGCTGTGGATGCGAACCGGAGACCCCACACGCAGAACCGGTGCAGGATATCTCGGTCCCAGAAGGTGTACTGGGGACCTCGTTCGCAAAGCCGACACCACTCCTCCAGGCTGCACACTCACCCTAGCCCGACAGATGAGTGGCACTGGAATTTTGCGCACCGGCCTATGCATGCGCACTGGAGACACCGTGCGCAAAACTGCATAGCACGATGTCTGCTCAGTGCGACGCTCTCCCCAACGCTCCCTCCAAAGAGCACGAGGAGTTAGCTCAGGAGTCCTTCCTGAAAAAATTCACGGGTTTCCGCGCCAGGCAAGTCCCAACATAGCTCTCCCTCTCCGGGTTCCACGCTCCGTATACATCCTCATTAACTCCCTCGCTTTGTCTTCGCTGCTTCCATCTCCTTCTTGGGGTGACGATGCTCCGTCGTTTTCCTCCAAGGCCCCTTCCCAGCCAATATCTCCTCCCAAGTCCAGGACTCCCGGTTCTCTCGCTGCTTGGTCCTTTTGTGGTGGGTTATTCTGTCACGATCTCCGTGAGGGACAGACCAAGACGCACGATCTCCGTGAGGGACAGAAAAAACCCTACACCCATGTTCTGAATTCTTGGTGTACAGAGAGAACACTGTAAGAACGGCCCATGTTCTGAATTCTGTCGCTGTACATTTCAAAAGTGCTGAACAAATAGTTACATTGACCACGTCCGTCCTAGCTCGCTCATTAATGTCTTAATCGAAATTACGGATTGTCTCTTATCCGCTTGTCGTCCCCTTATGCCATAGTTTGTGCATCTCAATTGTCAGTAGAAACCACATTTGTTTAAGCAAGTCAGCCATATCAGCTATGTTTTTTAAGAGGCAGTAAATGAGGCTGAATGAACTGTTTCGCTGCCTGACAAGGCTCCGCTGATAGTCATATGTAGCAGTGGTAAGGTGTTGGGACTGCTGTTAGGACTCTGCTGTTGGGATAGGTTTATGTAGGCCCTAGTGCAATTAATGTATTGCTAGCATACATTCCAGATGTATTTTCATTTTTTAGATTGACATGCTGTCACGTCCAGGCCTGGCTGGAGTGTTTAGTTTTGTTTTTGGTGTAGGGTTCTGTCACGATCTCCGTGAGGGACAGACCAAGACGCAGCGATGCTTCCAGTATAGATTTTATTTAAGACGAACGTAACTGGGAAAATAACAAAATATAAACGAAGATCGTGATGCTGAACATAACTACACACACAACGAGCTATGCACAAACAATAACCCACAAAATCCTATAGAAAAACCCCAAACATATATATGGTTCCCAATTAGAGGTAACGACACTCAGCTGCCTCTAATTGGGAACCATTACCCCAACATAGAAATATATAACCTAGAACAGAAAAAACCCTACACCAAAAACAAAACTAAACACTCCAGCCTGTCTTCTCAGGCCTGGACGTGACACATGCTAAAATCGCCACTGGCTATGAGACTCGAAATTGAGCTCAGGTCCATCCTGTTTCCATTGATCATTCTGGAAATGTTTCTACAACTTGATTGGTAAATTTAATTGATTTGACATTATTTGGAATGGAGCACACCTGTCTATATAAGG
This sequence comes from Hucho hucho, assembly GCA_003317085.1. Taxonomy (NCBI): domain Eukaryota; kingdom Metazoa; phylum Chordata; class Actinopteri; order Salmoniformes; family Salmonidae; genus Hucho; species Hucho hucho. The sequence goes on from QNTS01004675.1 coordinate 19,385, forward strand.
TCCCACAGTTGACAGTGCATGTCAAAACAAAAACCAAGCCATGAGGTCGAAGGAATTGTCCATAGAGCTCCGAGACAGGATTGTGTCGAGGCACAGATCCGGGGGAAGGGTACCAAACAATTTCTGCAGCATTGAAGGTCCCCAAGAACACAGTGGCCTCAGTCATTTTTAAATGGAAGTTTGGAACCACCAAGTGTCACAGTTTCTGTGTTATTTCATTGTTGTTTCCTTAGGTTATTGCTGGAGGGCACCCTTACCCTGTTTTCTAGTTTCCAGGTTACCCTGATTATAACTTATTGGATTCACCTGTGTTTAATTACCTTCTGTGTTCACCTGGTTGCCTTGTTATTTAGGTTCCTCAGTTGGCCTGTATCTTTGCTTAGGTCTCATGTTTTATTAGTGTGCTCTTGTGCGGTTGCTTTGTTTCTGTTAAGATTCTAAGTATAAGTTCTGGATTTACCCTTATCTCTGCTTGCTGTGTTTCTCTGCGCCTGGGTTCGAGTTCGTACTAGCATTATTGCTACAGTAGACCTAAGCCTACAATTGACCCAGCAGAGATTTCTCAGTCGTCCGAGGAATGTTCCGAACTCCACCATTTACGATTGGCTCTCACCCACCATGGAACTGTGATTGGTCGCCATGAGGCGCAGCTGCATACATTTTCGGATGATTTAATTACTCTTGTGTCCGCTCTGCAGACAGGACAGACAGGAGCAGACGGCCGCTGCACCTGTGGCTGTTCCTAAACCTCCACTCCCTACCAGCTCAGCATCTTCCTCCCCTCGGAAGCCTCATCTCACGGCACCGGAGCACTATGAGGGGCATCCTGGGAGGTGTCGTGGGTTCCTGCTCCAATGCTCGGTGGCCTTAAAGCTGCAAGCATCAATGTTTCTCACCGAGCGTTCCAGAGTGGCATATGTCATCTCCTTGCTCTCAGGATGAGCTCTGGCCTGGGCCATGGCCATATGGGAGCAGCAATCAGACATTTGTTTTAATTGGCAAAGCTTCACCCAGGAGATGAGGAGGGTTTTTGATCACCCCATCAGCGGCAGGAACGCTGCTCAAAGACTCAATGTGCTTCGACAGGGCAGCCGGAGCGTAGCTGAATACGCCATTGACTTTCGGACACTCGCCGCTGAGAGCGGTTGGAATACAGAGGCACTTCACTCAGCCTTTCTGAATGGACTCAGCGAGGTTCTCAAGGACGAACTGGCTTCCTGGGACAACCCTGACACTCTGGGGGAGCTTATCGTTCTGGCCAGCCGGATTGACAACCGGCTTAGGGAACGTCGTCGTGAGAGGAAGGAGGGGTTCCGGGTTGTTTCCAGTGTTTCGGGTTCCGCTGAGGGAGTCGATTCTTCGTATGTTCCACTGCCTTATGCTGCGTCTGCTTGTCCGGTACCCTGTTAGAGTTCTCAATTCGGCTTTGGTTCTCCTTCATATCCTTCAGAGGAGCCGATGCAATTGGGAGGCACCAGACTTTCCGCTCTGGAGAGAAGGCACAGGATTAACGAGCAACGTTGTCTTTACTGTGGACAGTCTGGACATTTCCGTGCCTCCTGTCCCGAGCTGACGGGAAACGGGATGACTCGTCAGTAGACGGGAGAATACTGGCAGGTCAGATACAGTCTCCAACTGACGACACAGTTCGCACCTTGCTTCCGGCCAACCTGTGGTGGGACAATGGGCAGTTGGACATTCCTGCTTTCATAGACTCTGGGGCTACCGGCTGTTTTCTGGATCACACATTAGCTCGGCAACAGGGGCTGCCTCTCACTAAGCAGGACATTCCGTTGTTGGTCACTGCACTGGATGGTCAACCCCTAGGGTCTGGGAAGGTGAAGCAACTCACCATGCCTATTCAGCTACGAGTCCTGGATTATCATGTGGAGTTTATCCAGTTACATTTGGTGGACTCTCCTGAGCTTCCCCTGGTTCTTGGACATCCGTGGCTTTCTATCCATAATCCTAAAATTGACTGGCCCTCTGGAAGAGTTCTGGAATTCTTCATGCCAGTCCACCTGCCAAAAACTCTCCACATCTTTCCGGCCCTGGTCGTCTGGAGTCTTCCGATTATCCTGTTCCCCCGGCTGGGGATGACAAGCCTGATCTTTCCCACGTACCTCTGGATTACTGGGATCTGGGTCAGGTCTTCAGCGAATGAAGGGCCAGCGAACTGCCTCCTCACAGGTCCTACGATTGTGCCATTGACCTCCTGCCCGGCACCACTCCTCCGAGAGGAGGGCTGTATTCTCTCTCAGGTCCAGAGACTGCAGCCATGAACAGCTATATTAAGGAGGCGCTTGCGGCTGGTTTTATTTGACTGTCCACTTCACCTGCAGGAGCTGGTTTTTTCATCCCTGTATCGATTACTGGGGTTTAAATAACATTACCATGCAGAACCGTTACCCTCTTCCTCTTATGTTGTCAGCCTTTGAGAGACTCCTGGGAGCTATGGTTTTCTCAAAATTGGATTTACAGAACGCGTGCAATCTGGTGCGCATCAGACTCGAAGACGAGCAGAAGACAGCGTTCAACACCCCAAATGGACATTATGAGTACCGTGTCATGCCGTTTGGACTTACAAATGCTCCAGTCATTTTCCAGGCCCTGGTTATTGATATGCTGCGCGACTTCCTTCACCAGTTCATGTTTGTGTACCTGGATGACATCCTCATCTTCTCCAGGCCCATGGTTGAACACATCCAACATGTTCCCCAGGTTCTTCAAAGACTCCTATCTCACCACTTGTTCGTGAAGGCCGGAAAGTGTGAGTTTTCCATTCCTCAGATCTCCTTCCTGGGGTACATCGTCTCAGGGCTGTGTACGGATGGACTCCCAAAAGGTAGAATCGGTGGTCAACTGGCCGCAGCCCAGCACAGTCAAGCAAGTCCAATGTTTTTGCAGTTTTTCTCATTTCTACGGGAGATTTGTGAGAGACTTTAGTTCGGTGGCTGCGCCATTGACAGCACTCACCTAGGGCTCGACTGGGCATGTAAGCTGTACCCCTGCTGCTGAGAAGGCGTTCCAGGACTGGGATGAGAACTGAGGACCCCGGTCGGTGACCATGTCCACGGCAGTCTATGGATCCGGAAGACGTGCTGCACCATGAGCTGGGCTGTCTCCTTGGCCAAGGGTAGTCTAGGGAGAGGAATGAAGTGGGCGGCCTCGGAAAACTGGTCTACCACAGTCAGGATAGCAGTGTTGCCCTCAGATGGGGGGAGACCCATGATGAAATCCAGCGATATGTGGGACCAGGAATGTGAGGGACGGGCAGAGATTGCAGAAGGCCAGTCGGAGCTTGCCGAGGAGTCTTGTTCTGAGCACACACTGTGCAAGTGGCGACGAATGCGGAGACGTCAGGGACTATGATGGGCCACCAAAAGCGTTGTCGCACAAATGCCAGGGTCGCTGTGCCTCCCGGACCTGTTTCCCTATACCCAAGCTGAGTGTCGTTGCCAGGCACGAGGTGGGAAGGATGGTCTCAGGACAGTGCATCCGGCTTGACATTCTTGGATCCCGGCCGATATGAGAGGGAGAAGTTGAACCATGTGAACAACAGGGCCCATCTAGCTTGCCTGGATCCGTAGGTAACTCCCAAGCAGCAAGCTCGTCCTTGACCTCCTCTGAGATGCCGTGCAGTAGCATATCGAACAGTGATTCCTGGTTCCAAGTACTCTCCACTGCCAAAGTGCGGAAATCCACTGCAAAGTCAGCAACACTGCAAGAGTCTTGCCGAAGTTGGATTATCTCCCGGACGGCTTCTCTCCCGGAGAACGGGGCGTAAAAAACCTTCTTCACCACTCCCACAAAACCCTCCAGACTAACGCATATGGCCGGCTGCTGTTCCCATACAGCAGTATCCCAGGGGAGAGCCCTCCCGGACATCAGCGTGATGATTGGAGCGATCCGAGGGGATGGAGGAGGCCTGAAGCTTGAAAAGGAGGGCACACTGAGCTAGAAACGCCGACAGGTGCTCGACTCTCCATTGAAGCATTCCGCTGGGGTTAAACGGGGCTCCTGAGAAGGTGTAGTGTCGGATGAGATGTTGCTGCTAGCAGCTGGGTTACTGAGGGGCTGTGGGGTTACCACCGTGGTAGGCTGCCTCCCAGACAACCCGTGGAATTGCTCCAGCAAACTTTTCAATGCCCGGTCATGGCGTTCAGCCAACGTTTGGACCCCCTCCATAAGGCCATGAAGCAGTTCCTTGTGCCTCCCGATGGTGGCTCCTTGGGAGGAGATGGCATCGCGCAGCTGGCCCAGGTCTGCTGGGTCAGTCATGGCCAGTTCGTACTATCAGGATAAGGTAAGACACAGATGCAGACCGTGTCAAAGTAACAATATTTATTACATCAACAGGGGCAAAGGTACAGGATGGCAGGCAGGCTTTGGGTCAGGTCAGGCAGAGGTCGGTAATCCAGAGACGGGGCAAAGGTACTGGACGGTAGACAGGCTCAGAGTTAGGGGCAGGCAGAGTGGTCAGGTGGGTGGGCTCAGGACAGGCAAGGGTCAAAACCAGGAGGACGAGAAAAGAGAGACTGGGGAAAAGCAGGAGATGATACAAAAACGCTGGTTGACTTGACAAACAAGACGAACTGGCAACAGACAAACAGAGAACACCGGTATAAAAACACACGGAATAATGGGGAAGATGGGCGACACCTGGAGAGGGGTGGAGACAATCACAAAACAGGTGAAACAGATCAGGGTGTGACACCTGGTGTATGATTGTTTTGTTCTGTTTTGTGTCAACCCCAGGAAGATTAGCCACAGAACAATAAGCCAGATATTTTACCAGATGTATAAATGTGAAGCATCTGGTTGGCATTTCCACTCACTACCAAATATGGTGATGAGAGGAAGCCCAGTGGCTGGCATTGGGAGAAGATGGAGCGAGATGGATTTTGGCTGACTTTCTGCTAATTTTCTCATCAATTAAACATTTGATCTCCATACAGATTTTTTCTGTTTCCAAAACTAGAATCTATAACAAACGTTTTGTAGACTTTACCCATTGCCAAATTTTCTAAAAATTGCCTTGTTCAGGAGTGCAAGAGCGAATTGAGTTACTGCACACATGCACTTCACAGAGTAGGGCGTTCCATAACGGAAATATGAAAATAAATGCTGAAACGCACCAATAGGATCTCAATAGCTCGTGCTTGGCTCTGCCCATCTCCTTGCTTGTTCTGCCCACTATGATTAATTTGCTCCCATTGGAAACCACAGGCTCTGGTCTGTCTTGGGTTAGTTAGAAATATCTTTGGAGTAGCTCTGGAAAAAGTAACAGCTAATGGAAATCCAAATAAACATATACAATTATGTCTCTCTCGTTTCTACTTCATTGTTTTTGTATGGGTGTATATGATTGCTTTGTTTTGTGATTTGAGTGGACCCCAGGATCCAGAGAGAGTAGCTGTATCCAAATAAACGAAAACAATATTTTCTCTCCGGTCTCTACTTCGGCGTATGCTCCCATCCTGTCAGGGGAAAAAACTGACCTTGGATCAGTCTGGTGCAACTTCATCCAATTGCATGTTATTCAAATACTTTCTCTCTTGTCTCCTATTTGGGGGGAAATTACCTTAGATCAGTGTCTTGGGGTTATCTCCATTCAACATGTAGGATATTAAAACGCTTTCTCTTTCTTATCTGTCCAGGTGTGTTAGCCTAACTGCAAAGCCTGATGGAGACCCTGTTAGTTTACCTGATAGTACTTGGCATGGCTGTAAAAGCCCACAAGGTCCAGGTGTGCCCAAAACGCTGTGTCTGCCAGATGCTTAACCCCAACCTAGCAACCCTCTGCGACAAGAAGGGCCTCCTCTTCGTTCCACCTGACATCGACCGTCACACCGTGGAGATGCGTCTGGGTGACAACTTCGTTACGAGCATCAAACGACGGGACTTCGCCAACATGACCAAACTGCAAGACATGACGTTGTCTCGGAACACCATCGGCTCCATCTCGCCTCACGCCTTTAAAGATCTGGAGAACCTCAGAGCCTTGCATCTGGACAGCAACCGTCTGACGAGGCTTACCAATGACACCTTCAGTGGGATGTCCAAGCTCCAACATCTCATCCTCAACAACAACCAGCTGATTCACATCCACATCGGGACCTTCAATGATCTCACGGCTCTAGAGGAGTTAGATCTGTCCTACAACAACTTAGAAAGCGCCCCCTGGGTGGCCATCCAGAGAATGACCAGCCTCCACACCCTGGGCTTGGACCACAACATGCTTAGCTACATTCCTGAGGGAACCTTCTCTGGCCTGCAGAAGCTTAAACGCCTTGACGTCACATCCAACAAGCTCCAGAAGCTTCCGCCAGACCCAGTGTTTCAACGGGCCGGCGTCTTGGCCACGTCAGGGAGCATGGGTCCGACGTCATTTGCGTTGAGTTTTGGGGGGAACCCACTGAGGTGTAACTGTGAGCTGCTGTGGCTGAGGAGGCTGAGGAGGGAGGATGATCTGGAGACATGTGCGGCTCCGCAGCACCTGGCTGGGCGATACTTCTGGACCGTGTCTGAAGAAGAGTTCCTCTGTGAGCCCCCTCTTATCACCAGACACTCCCAGGTAAGGCTGAGATGATACGGTCACAACACATCATTGGTAAATAGTATTGCGATAACCCAGTGATAACAGTATCATGATAACTGACAAAAGATGCATTATCAAGCATGTCACTGAACACACATTTTGTTTTATAACATGATCAATCATAAAATATAGATCATGTCATCCCTTTCCCTTTCCGCTTTTATTGCAATGATTGCCTAACATTGATTATCGTGCTATTGCAAATCATGACAACTGCTTTTGTCGCGATAATTCAAAAATGATCACAGTAAGTAATATCGTTTACCCTAAAACAATCTAGGAGCTGCGAGCGTTGGAGGGTCAGAGTGTAGCTCTGCGCTGTAAGGCCAGGGGCGACCCAGACCCCATCATCCACTGGATTGCCCCAGACGGCCGGCTCATGTCCAACTCCTCCCGGGCTGCGGTGCACAGTGATGGGACCCTGGACATCCTCATCAGCACTGTGAAGGACTCGGGTGGGTGTCATTGAAATGTCTGTTATGATGATTATGTTGAGTGTTTTTGTTTGTATGCTTTGGGTTTTAATAGCCCTTGAAGCCAGTTTTTCAGACCATTTAATCCAAATAAAAATGATCCTTTGATGAACTCTGTTCACTTGTTACATTTAGCTTCCCACTTCATTTGAAAAGAAACAGAAAAGCAAATAAATGTTCTCTATCGCTCCATCAGGCTCCTTCATCTGTGTTGCCTCCAACCCGGCCGGGGAGGCCCAACAAACTGTTGACCTGGTGATCGCCAAACTCCCACACATCACCAACAGTACAGTGGAGAAGGAACCGGACCCAGGTTCTTCTGATATCGCCACGGTAACGAGGACGGGTGGTGGTGGGGAAGGCGGAGGAGTGGTGCCACTGGGAAACACAAAGACGAGCCAGGAGAATAAGGTGGTGATCGCTGAGGCCACGTCTACCTCCGCCCTGGTCAGGTTCAGCTTCCAGAGGAGTATCCCGGGCATCCGAATGTTCCAGATCCAATACAACGGAACCTACGATGACTCTCTGGTTTACAGGTGAGCCTTGGCTTATATAGGCAGTGGCGTGTATTCATGGATGCCAAGGGAAGCCAGGCTTCCCCAAAAAATGTACCCAGAAAAAAAGGTTATAATTTATCTTTCGTCCCTCTGTGTTTCATAATTTTCCTTCAATTCGCAAGAGGCTGAATGTATCTCACAGGAGAAACCATCAGAGCGATCGAAACAGCGCCCCTCTGTCTCAGTATGTGTAGGCCATCTATCTGATGCTGTCTGGTCAAAAAGAATATGACATTGTTGCCACCCATAGCATTGAATGCAAGTGAAGCCATCGAAAATTTGACTTCCCTTGATCATTTTTTAAATAAAATAATAGCCAATCACCTAAACTAAGTGAGCTCAACTATGAATGGTCCTGGAGCACCAAAAGAAAAAGTGTAAAGGGAAGCCAGTTTGGATTTGGCTTCACACCAATCACAAGCCAAACGTCATTAACAGAAAAAACTAGAATTGTTGCATCTCATTGTGTCGTAGGGATGGTGCCACATTTTCTCCAGATGTGACGCTTGGCATTCAGGCCAAAGAGTTCAATCTTGGTTTCAACAGACCAGAGAATCTTGTTTCTCATGGTCTGAGAGTCCTTTAGGTGCCTTTTGGCAAACTCCAAGCAGGCTGTCATGTCTCTTTTACTGAGGAGTGGTTTCCATCTGGCCACTCCACCATAAAGGCCTGATTTGTGGAGTGCTGCAGAGATGGTTGTCCTTCTGGAAGGTTCTCCCATCTCCACAGAGGAACTTTGGAGTTCTGTCAGACTGACCATCGGGTTCTTGGTCACCTCCCTGACCAAGGCCCTTCTGCTCAATTTGGCCGGGCGGCCAGCTCTTTGGAAGAGTCTTTGTGGTTCCAAACTACTTCTGTTTAAGAATGATGGAGGCCACTGTGCTCTTGGGGACCTTCACTGCTGCAGAATATTTTTGGTAACCTTCCCCAGATCAGTGCCTCGACACAATCCTGTCTCGGAGCTCTTCAGACAATTCCTTTGACCTCATGGCTTGGTTTTTGCTTTGACATGTACTGTCAACTGTGGAACCTTATATAGACAGGTGTGCACCTTTCCAAATCATGTCTAATCAATTACATTTTTCGCTTTGTCATTATGGGGTATTGTGTATAGATTGATGAGGATTCTTTTTCATTTAATCCCTGCTAGAAGAAGGCTATAACATAACAAAATGTGGAAAAGTCAAGGGGTCTGAATATTTTCCAAATGCACTGTAAATTCGTACATTGTCATATTTAGCTTATGTTGATTCGAAAAATTATTGGTGATTTGATGATGTTGAAATGGTGCTGGAATAGTGGAGGCAGCTCCTTTTTCATTGCAACTCTGTGGTTCTAAATCAATAGTTGTTAAGTAGTCCGAAAATGTTGGAAACATTAACTTGCCTACTGTAGTAGGTCATGTAACTGTTTGTTTGCTCTCCGGTTTTGTGATGAAACAAAGGTGTGGTTGAATTTATTCTGCCACTGTGTCTTCTAATTGTCTCGGCCTTAGACCTATATATCACGGTGGCAAGGGATATGAACTAACAGGTTATAGAGCAAACAACACAATTATCACAACACATACAGTAGGTTGTAATATAGCTATTTTCCTAGCTTGGCTTCCTCAGTGATTTTACCCACACACCACTGCTGTATACAGGGACTGAGTCCTTGATGATTGATATTGATGCCTCATTTCAACTCTCAGAACCAGGCCCGAATGAGAACTATCAAGAACCAGGCACGCTTTTGTAGTAGTTCCTGATTGGTGTTGAGTGGCTATTATGTTGTTTAAAGTGAATGTCAAATGTGCAAATTCTCATTAATGATTAGCTATTTCTCTAATTGTGCAAAGTAATTAATTTACTGACATTCTTATTCAGTGACTTACAAAGTCACCTAGTCACCCACACAACATGTACACCCATGATAATACCTAATCAACAAAATGAAAACAAAATGTCAGCACTGAGCTGAAGGGCAAAGCCGAGATGAAAGAGAAAGCAGTATGTTACAAAAAGCCTTAGAAGATCTTTCAGGCCTCTTCTGAGAAACCAGTCTACACAAGGCTCTTTCATCTGGCAACCCTTTCACTCCATATTTGAAGCTTATATTCATGACACGATATGACCATTTAACACACACTTTTATCCAAAGTGACTTAGTCTACATCAGGGCTGTTAAATTCCAGTCCTGGAGGGCTGAAACATTCTGGTTTTTGTTTCTACCTGGTAGTTAATTGAGCTCACCTGGTTTTCTAGGTCTGTACCAGTTCCTTATTAGAAGGAGAGGATGAAAACCAGAAGTGTTTTGGCCCTCCAGGACAGACATTGAACAGGCCTGGTCTACACATACTCTACATACATTGTGTTTATGAGGTCCATTTGTGAATGAATAACACACAGCCCTGGTCTTTCAAGCATACAGCACCATGGCCCAACAACTGAGCCATTGGACCTATTGTGACTGTCTCTTCTGAGAAATGGGTGTGCATACAATCGTTCATCTTTCATGCTTCCGACTTCTCACTGGGTGTTTTTGTGTCTCAGGGGCTTGGGTAAAAATAAAAAAGACGAATCTCCGTTTCCACAATTAGGACAATTAAGTATTCTTTTTTATCTTTCACAACACAATAGCAATTCAACTTTTCATTGTGATTCTGTTACAATCCGAGACATAACATTCTCTCATCTCTAAACACTTCTTGCAATATGATTTATAATTGGTCTGCAATTTCCCTAGTATGGCTCTCAACTCTTTCATTCCACACTATCTCGCTCTGTCTGTTTTCAGAATGATCCCTCCGAGCAGTAAGAGCATCCTGGTGAACAACCTGGCTGCCGGTACACAGTACGACTTGTGTGTGCTGGCCATCTACGATGACCTGGTGACCTCCCTGACCGCCACGCGGGTGGTGGGGTGCATCCGCTTCACCACCGATCCCCAGTACCTCCGCTGCCACTTCATGCAGTCCCAGTTCCTGGGAGGGACCATCGTGGTCATCATCGGAGGGATCATCGTGGCGTCCGTCTTAGCCTTCATCATCTTCCTCATCGTGAGGTACCGAGTCTGTAACCAAGGCGATGAGGATAAGGTAGGAGTATTGCTCTTTAATTTGTTACTACTGTCTCTGTACTGTTGTTATTGTACAGCTAAAGGGGTCATTTCTCCCTGGGGGATCAATAAAACCTCTCTCTCTTTCATAAGGCTTTGGAAATGGGTGAGATCCGGTCTCTGAGCAGTGATGGTCAGCTCCAGGGCTGCGGCGTCCCCAAGTCCATGTCCAAGTCTCTGTCCAAGCAGATTCTCTGTCTGGAGAAACCAGAGAAGGAGGATAAGGAGTATCTGAGGGTGTGCCTTCCTCCCCCTGAGCTGTTCAAGCAGCAGCGATCCCCAGTCCTGACCACCACCACATCCACCAAGCCCTCCATTCCCGACTGCCAGACAGATGTGGAGTTAGAGAACACAAACCGGAATAACTCTGCGGAAGCTAAAATGGTTGTTTCCGCCGTTTCCACAAAATGGACGAAGGTCGCTAGGGGGCCAAGCACCCCTGGAGCGTCCTCCCGCCATTACAGGACAGTGCCAGCAGGGGGCGTGAGGGTGAACCGGCGGCACTCTCTGAACATGGACTCGTACAAGGAGTGCTGCTACTTCAGCCTGGTACAGCAACAGCAGCCAAAGCCTGGTGGGGGTTTGCGCTCCAAACGCCGTCTGTCAATGAGCGGAGAACTACCCCAGTTGGAAAGTGCAATGGCAAACATACGCAGAAGCAGAGACAAGCTGTCCCGATCCGAGTGGCTTCTCGAAAGCACTCTATGATCAGGATTTTACAGGTTTATAGGGTTTTTCTTTTCTTGGATTGGATTTGTGGCCTGTGGGGGAGCAGACAGTGACTTTATACGTTGTTCAGACTGTTACTGTGGTCTTTTATCTGCAAGACCCACAGATTCCTCTTGTATTTCTGAAGACAAGGCAGCAGAACAGGGTTTTAAAGGGCAAATGTTTAACATTTTATTTTCGACCTTAAAGCAAATATCCTCTCAAAGTCATCTTTATATTGACTTTGGATAAAACTGAAGAAAGACACCAAAAAATGTATAAAGCAACTTCATGTACAAAATTGTTAAGTTGTGTAACATATTATGCGATACCCCCCCGTAAGTGTTCACATGGTATTGAATGCAGTTGGAAGTCTAGCATTATTTAGAGAGAGAGGGAGAGAAATTGATGGACGATCATACTTGTTATAACATTGCCTGTTACTTAAAGTGATTACAATCACTGTGTAGACAATGAATGGACATATTTCTTGTCATCAGTTTTCCAGACGGTTGATGACATGTCTTAATTAACTCGGTGGCATTTGGAGGGATTGTGAATGTGCAGAACGCCCCAGACAGAAATGTAGAACAGAATGTACCCAGGCTGTGTGTGACATAGCACCCTATTCCCTATAGTGCACTCTGGTCAAAAGTAGTGCACTATATAATATGGTGCCATTTAGTCTGGTGACAGAGCTGGATATTTTCATCAAGCCGCACCAGACACACAGCACAATGCAGCATTCATGGTCCCTGTCGGCATTGATTGAGCTTAATACTGCCCTCTTGTTTGAATCAATACATTTTATCACATGATTACACATAAAGACTTACGTTCATAGGAGTATTATCACAGCTGATATGATAGTTTAAACTAAGACAGGATGACAAGAGCGATAAAGGATGTGTGGTCCATTTTCATGTTTTTTACTATTATTAAAACATTGTTTGTCATGTCAGGCTAAGAATCGTTGTAAATTGACTTGTCGGTGAAGAGAAAACGAAAGCCACAAAACGGTATATGAGAAGTCGGCTCTTGATTTAACTGTTGTTTCTGTTTGATGTTTACCAGTATAAATAAACCAATGAGAAAAAGGAATCTAATGTAGTTTTAACCTTATGATATCTGTACAGTTATTGATATGCTTGTGACATAATTTACCAGGTACCTATAGAGAGCAATGTTGACTGTTTGCAGGCACTAACTCCTCCATGGTCCGTTGAACAAAGCCTATGGAAAAATGTATAGAGTTTTTGGATAAACGCCAAAAATAAGGTCTGCGGTACACACAGGCTTAGGAGATCTTATACGTTTTGTTCAATGACATAATCTTCATCAGCTAACATCACTTTTTGTGAATTTTGAAGCATTTATGTAATTTAAAAACACAACGCACATAAAGTCTTCATAATTCATAAAGGTCATGTTAACTGACTGATATTATCTTATAGAACAAAACATATAAGATCTCATAAGCCTGTGTCCTCAGATCTTATTTTTGGCATTTATTCCAAAACCCGATTCTTTCTCCATTAATTTTGCTCATAGGAATGTCTGAACAAAACAGAGGTAAATCATTTCCGTTTTTTAGGACTACAAGCTGTCAAGCTCTAGTGTAGCTTTCTTAAAGGGACGCTCTGCAGTTACTTCATCAATATTTGGACTTCTGTGTTAATGAAATTGACCCATTTATTCTTGAAGAATATAACTTATAAATGCCTCATCAGCTTAGTTCAACTGTCTTAACCCATCAGACCCCAAAATAGAAGCTTGTTTCACTCCAATGTTTGTAAACAAAGTAAATGTAAACAAACAGGTCGTTTCCTTTACAAACTACCTTTAATCTCGAGTGACGACTGAAAAACAAATGAGATTAAAGTTCAGTATATACTTAAAGCATTTTAACCCCCCACCCACCCCTGCTCTCGGCTCCTGTGTTTGATCAAAGGCAACAGGAAGCAGATGATGGAAAGAGGCCTTCCTAGTCACCTGGGCCCCTCCTCCCTCCTTTCCCTCTCCCCACCCGCACGTCTACGTTGCTAGTTTGATGGAGCCTCTGCCCTCAGACTCCTGCGATGCAAGGACAGTGTATAGAGAGAGAGAGAGAGAGAGAGAGAGAGAGAGAGAGAGAGAGAGAGAGAGAGAGGGGATAGAGTGAAAGAGAGAGAGAGAGGTGTTATATATGCGGTGAATCTGCGGTTTTGATGTTGGATATAATTTTACATGTGGTCTGACTGGCTCTCTCACCGAATTAGAGCTGGACCTTGCGAAAGAGATACCCCCCATTATCTTCACTTTGAAACTCTCAGGTAAACTATAGTAGAGCGTTGACACAAGTCATTTTTCCAACAATTGTTTACAGACAGATTATTTCACTTATAATTCACTGTATAATTCCAGTGGGTCAGAAGTTTACATACACTAAGTTGACTGTGCCTTTAAACAGCTTGAAAAATTCCAGAAAATTATGTCATGGCTTTAGAAGCTTCTGATAGGCCAATTGACATCATTTCAGTCAATTGGAGGTGTACCTGTGGATGTATTTCAAGGCCTACCTTCAAACTCAGTAACTCTTTGCTTGACATCATGGGAAAATCAAAAGAAATGAGCCAAGACCTCAGAAAAAATATTGTAGTCTGGTTCATCCTTGGGAGCAATTTCCAAACGCCTGAAGGTACCACGTTCATCTGTACAAACAATAGTACGCAAGTATTAACACCATGGGACCACGCAGCTGTCATACCGCTCAGGAAGGAGACGCGTTCTGTCTCCTAGAGATGAATGTACTTTGGTGCGAAAAGTGCAAATCAATCCCAGAACAACAGCAAAGGACCTTGTGAAGATGCTGGAGGAAGCAGGTGCAAAAGTATCTATATCCGCAGCAGAACGAGTCCTATATCGACATAACCTGAAAGGCCGCTCAGCAAGGAAGAAGCCACTGCTCCAAAACCGCCATAAAAAAGCCAGACTACGGTTTGCAACTGCACATGGAGACAAAGATCGTACTTTTTGGAGAAATGTCCTCTGGTCTGATGAAACAAAAAATATAACTGTTTGGCTATAATGACCATCAGTATGTTTGGAGGAAAAAGGGAGAGGCTTGCAAGCTGAAGAACACCATCCCAACCGTGAAGCACCATGTATGCGGGTGCATTGCTGCAGGAGGGACTGGTGCACTTCACAAAATAGATGGCATCATGAGGAAGGAAAATTATGTGGATATATTGAAGCAACATCTCAAGACATCAGTCAGGAAGTTAAAGCTTGGTCGCAAATGGGTCTTCCAAATGGACAATGACCCCAAGCATACTTCCAAAGTTGTGGCAAAATGGCTTAAGGACAACAAAGTCAAGGTATTGGAGTGGCCATTACAAGGGTGGTGAGGAGGTGGTCAGCAGGGGTGAGGAGGGGGGTGAGGAGGGTGGTGAGGAGGGGTTGAGGAGGTGGTCAGCAGGGGTGAGGAG
>QNTS01004675.1:34692-80271 GCA_003317085.1 Hucho hucho
TAAACACTTCATAGAGTAGGGACTATTCAACCCGCATCGAGGAAGTTCAGCTTTACAGCGCGATTGACATTTAAAGACAATGTTCCTGCTTTAGCGGAGACTGCATTCTCGGTAAACTCTACATATGTCAACTCAATCACAATAACCTTTACATTTATATTGCGGAATCTGTAATGCTTCAGCTTTACAGATGAATTCGAACCCTGGGTTAAAGCAGTGCAACCGGCTCTAAAGCCTGCCAGACATAAATTAAAGACTGAAGAAGGAGAAGAGTAGTTTATTGTCCATTTGTAGAGATGTAATTGTGTCTTTTAGCTTCTTAAACAAGCCCTGAGACCCCGCCCCCCTGCATGATACATTCTCATATTTTCCTGGAGAGTATTAAGCCTGAGGCCAGACAGACAACATGACCGAACCACCAGATATCTCTCTTACAGGAGGACATGGAGAGTGTGTGTGTGTGTTTGATATGCACACAGTGTAATATACCCACAGACAATTCCAGAGAGTATGCATTATTAAGAGCAGTAAATGGGTCCAGAATGAATGTGTCTCATTAATAGTGAATGTGATTACTGTTTCTGGGAAGCTCCAGTAGTCTGTCTGTGTCACGATCGTCGTGTAAAGAACTGGACCAAGGTGCAACGCGGACTGAGTTCCACATCTTTTAATTTGTGAAACTATGAAACAACGAAAAACAATGAACGACAATCGGACGTGGTGTAGCACACACAGCACATACACAAAAAACATTGACCCACACCGCAAGTGGGGAAAGCCGGAACAGGAGCCAGAACAGGAGTCATCGGACTCGGGAGACGCACAGTAGGGCTGGTGCGTGGAGCAGGAACAGGACGTGTCGTACTCTGAAGGCGCACAGGGAGCCTGGTGCGTGGAGCAGGAACAGGAGTCATTGGACTCGGAAGGCGCACCGGGGACCTGGTGCGTGGAGCAGGAACAGGTCGTGCCGGGCTCTGAAGGCGCACAGGGGACCTGGTGCGTGGAGCAGGGACAGGACGTGTCGGGCTCTGAAGGCGCACAGGGGACCTGGTGCGTGGAGCAGGGACAGGACGTGCCAGGCTCTGGATGTGCACAGGGGACCTGATCCGTGGAGCAGGGAGAGGACGTGTCGGGCCCTGAAGGCGCACAGGGGACCTGATGCATGGAGCAGGGACAGGACGTGCCGGGCTCTGAGGGCGCACTGCAGGTCTGGTGTGTGGACCCGGTGTAGATCTCACCAGGCGTCCTCGCTGCCGCTCACTCCTCGCCTGTACCTCTCTCCTGAACTCCTCTATGGTCCTCAACTCTGGCTTTGGCTCCCTTCTCTGCCTCGTCTCGACCACCAGCACCATACCCCCCCCCAAAAAAAATCTTTGGGCTGTTGTGGCCTCGGACCCCGGCATTGTCCTTCGTCTCTCCTTGGCGACTCCCGCCAAGGAAGGGTCTCACTACGGCCCATAACCTCCTCCCAGGTCTAGAACGTCTTCTCCTCCACGGGGGCGCACTGCTTGGTCCTTTTCTGTCACGATCGTCGGACCAAGGTGCAATGCGGACTGAGTTCCACATCTTTTAATTTGAGTTCCACATCTTTTAAACTATGAAAAAACAATGAACGACAATCGGACGTGGTGTAGCACACGTAGCATACACTGAGTCTACAAAACATTAAGGACACCTGCTCTTTCCATGACAGACTGACCATGTGAATCTATGATGCTATGATGCCTTATTGATGTAACCTGTTAAGTCCACTTAAATCAGTGTACATGAAGGGGAGGAGACAGGTAAAATAAGGATTTCAGTGGGTGAATGGAAAAGAAAAATTATTTAAGTGCCTTTGAATGGGGTATGGTAGTAGGTGTCAGGCACAGTGGTTTGTGTCAAGAACTGCAACACTGCTGGACTTTTCACAATCAACAGTTTCCCATTTAAGAATGGTCCACCACCCAAAGGACATCCAGCCAACTTGACACAACTGTGGGAGGCATTAGAGTCAACATGGGCCAGCAGGAATGCTTTCAACACCTTATAGAGTCCATGCCCTGATGAATTGAGGTGGTTCTGGGGGGGGGTCCAACTCAATATTAGGAAGATGCTCTTAATGTTTGGTATACTAAGTGTATAATTATCATGATGAAGAACAACTTAAATGCAGTTGTTGTCAGCAGCAGCCGGAAGAGAGATCCTCTGCCTCTGATCTCTGACAGTATGAGGAAAATACAGTATGTTAAAAGTCATGTAATGCTTAAATAGGCTATTGAATCACCAAGACTTATAATACATAAGTTATTCATACCTCCTCTCAGTGAGCAACAGTCTTCTAATGACCCCATGAAACATAGTCCCCTCAATTGACTCCACACTGAAATAAAAGTAACTTTAGTTAATTGCCAATGTCAGGCTGGGTCTGTAGCTGTATTTGGCGTATCCCATAATAAAATCCAGTATTACCACTCCCTCGCTTGGAGTTTTGCTATGATCCCCGAGCTCAGCGGTGCAGTAGGCTACCGGTCCTCGCATGACAGAGTCCACCAACGACGAGACTGATAGTCCACGCTTGATTGTGCCAGTCAGATAGCTTCATATAGGCAGGAGTTTTGATCCCGGACCTTAATGCATATTTAGGTGGGAGTCTTGACCCCGAAGCACGACAGGTCGGAGCCAACAGTAAGTCAAAATTTCTCTCAAAGCATCCAAAGCCGAAAATGAAGCAATCAAAGCGTACACCGAGACACACCGAAACAAAAATCTTTTTTGTTACCTTTTTCTTGGAACACACTTCTCTTATGTGAAAATTCATTCTTTGCACACTGACGCAGTGCTGTACACAGATTGACGTTCCACCCATGTCAACTGTGTGGAAAAACATCTCCCAGCCTCAGATAAGCACACGATTTGTGTTCTTTGCTTGGGAGCTGAAAATGCTTATGCAGCTGCACAGGGTAGCAGCGCTTGCACTCACTGGCAGAAATTAAAACCAAGTTTGATCTCAATTTGTGCAGTTTGGGGGTGGAGCCTCCATATTCTCATCAGATGATTCTGCCACACAGATAGATCAATGAACATTCTAAATGCTCCAACTCTAATGTGGGTCTCATTCCCCTCGTGATCCACTGCCCAATAAACTCCATCGCTCATCCTCGCCTGGGCACAAATCACCACGCCCTGAGATGCGCAAGGAGATTAAGTCACTGGACAGTCGTATGGCAACCATTGAGTCTGCCCACGAGCACAACCTGGCCAAGCTTCACCCGCCGGTACCAAACCCAACCCTTACCTCTGAACGGAGCATGGTTGTTGAATCGGATGACACTGACGTACTGTCCGCAAAAGCCTCCCACTCTTATGACAGACTATGAGCTTTCTGATCATGATATGTACCACAGCTGTAGCATCGTCTAGTCCCAGCCAGCCACCCCGGCAGTGATGGTCAACCAGAAAATAACCTTGTCTGAAATATTTGAGAGGGCAAGCAGAAACCTCAATGTGGAACATGCACCTACTGCAATGGCGTCCACATCCAAGTTTGATCAAAGACTTTGTGCCTGAGCTCCAATGCACTTAGAGCATGCCAAAGGTCAGAACGCCTGCCATGCCAAGCATATGCCCTCGCTTAGCTACAGTTCCTGGTACAGATGAGAATGGTTTTGGCCATTTCCCTTGTATGGACAAATCATACACTTCACTTGTTCTGCCTGCTTATCTCCGTCACAGTTCAGACCAAGGGCTGCCTAATGAACGATGCATCTGATCGCTCCCTACGTAGGACACATGACAGTACTGCTTCAGCCATTAGGCTTAGCAATTCAGCAGTGATACTGGCTTTCTATCAGAAGGAGCTGCAGCAACGCCTCTCTGCAAACTACAATGCTGAGACCATGAAAGAACGGTCTACAGTTACAGACCTGCTCATCCAACGCCTTCAGAGCAATGCTCAGATAGTTGGGAAATCTTTGGCAACACTGTGCGTTGCACGGCCCAGCTATGGTTAGTGCAGTCCAAGCTCCCTGACAAAGAGAAGGTTCCACTTCTAGGTGTACCCATATCACCTGGCCAGACATTTGGCTCAACAGCGACCCACATCACCCAAGTGTCTAAAGAGGACAGATAAGCACAAATGGAGCTTCAGCACCTCATTCCAAAGCCTAGAATGCATCAGCCAGCAAACCATTACTCCCGTCCCAGGGCCCCAACTGGGATGCCAAGAAACCAGGCTCAGACTCATGCTGCACATGCTCAGGAGTGGAGGAACAGACACTCTCAGCCCTACTGAAGAGATGGAGAGCAGCATCGCGGCATCGCCCTCATGGGACCGGCTCTCTAGCATAACACCGTTTCCTCGAGCACCACCTTTCCAGCTGGAAAAGGTCAACAGCCAAAAAATGGGTGTTAGGCACTCGAACACAACACTACAATTCTGTAAGCGACCCCCACGCTTCAGGGGTGCCTTGAAAACAACAGCTCACAACCCTGCTCAAAAGCGAACACTCTGCTCAGAAATCTCCTTGCTCCTGGAAAAGCATGCAATCGAAGAGGTAGAACCAGCACAACAAACTGTGGGTTCTATTCAATCTATTTTCTGGTGCCAAAAAAGGTCTCCGTCCGATCTCGGCCTTTGGTGCCTTAATCTTTCAGCACTTCCCTTCAAAATGCTGACAATCAAAACCATCCTTCAGTTAGTACAACCAGGCAATTGGTTAACCACAGTGGACCTGAAAGACACCTACTTTTGCCTTTGAAAAGCTATTCTTTGGCACACATCCATGCTCTCACATCACCTCTCTGAGTTGGGACTAACAATGAACTTGGAACAGAGTTCTTTGGTCCCCAAAGTGCATGCACTTCCTGGGTTTGACCCTGGACACTCAAATCATGCGAGCAACACTCTCTCCAGAAAGAGTGGTATCTTTGACAAATTGTCTTTCAACATTCAAACTGAGAAAACCAGTGACCGTGCTAGAGTTACAGACTCCTAGGCCTCCTAGCTGCTGCAGTCCATGTTGTACCATTGGGTTTGCTCCATTTGTGGCCAATACAGCGCTGGTAGAAGAGACACAATCTATGTCCCAGAAGAGAAAAACAAAAAGCTGACAATTTCAATGAGTTGTTGGAGAGCAATACAATTTAAATAATAATAAAAACAAATATTTTACCTTTATTTAACCAGGTAGGCCAGTTGAGAACAAGTTCTCATTTACAACTGCGACCTGGCCAAGATAAAGCAAAGCAGTGCAACAAAAACAACATCACAGAGTTACACATGGGATAAACAAACGTACAGTCAATAACACAATAGAAAATCTATATACAAATGTAGTGCAAATGTAGTAAGATTAGGGAGGTAACGCAATAAATATGCCATAGTGGCGAAATAATTACAATTTAGCAATAACACTGGAGTGATAGATGTGCAGATGATGATGTGCAAGTAGAGCAAAAGAGCAAAAATAAATAACAATATGGGGATGAGGTAGTTGGGTGAGCTATTAACAGATGGGCTGAGTACAGGTGCAGTGATAGGTGAGCTGCTCTGACAGCTGATGCTTAAAGTTAGTGAGGGAGATATAAGTATCCAGCTCCAGTGATTATTGCAATTCGTTCCAGATCGTTCTAGATTTAATGTTGGATTGGAGATGCTTAATGTGAGTCTGGAAGGAGAGTTTACAGTCTAACTAGACACCTAGGTATTTATAGCTGTCCACATATTCTAAGTCAGAACCGTCCAGAGTAGTGATGCTAGGCGGGCAGGTGCGGGCAGCAATCGGTTGAAAAGCATGCATTTAGTTTTACTAGCATTTAAGAGCAGTTGGAGGCCACGAGAGGAGTGTTGTATGGCATAAAAGCTCATCTGGAGGTTTGTTAACACAATGTCCAATGAAGGGCCAGAAGTATACAGAATGGTATCGTCTGCGTAGAGGTGGATCAGAGAATCACCAGCAGCAAGAGCGACATCATTGATTTATACAGAGAAAAGAATCGGCCAGAGAATTGAACCCTGTGGCACCCCCATAGAGACTGCCAGAGGTCCGGACAACAGGCCCTCTGATTTGACACACTGAACTCTATCTAAGAAGTAGTTGGTGAACCAGGCGAGGCAGTCATTTGAGAAACCAAGGCTGTTGAGTCTGTTGATAATAATGCGGTGATCGACAAAGTCTAAAGCCTTGGCCAGGTTGATGAAGACGGCTGCACAGTACTGTCTTTATCGATGGCGGTTATGATATCGTTTAGGACCTTGAGCGTAGCTGAGGTGCACCCATGACCAGCTCGGAAACCATATTGCATAGCAGAGAATGTACGGTGGGATTCAAAATGGTCGGTGATCTGTTTGTTAACTTGGCTTTCGAAGACTTTAGAAAGGCAGGGCAGGATGGATATAGGTCTATAACAGTTTGGGTCTAGAGTGTCTCCCCGCAGCAGCTTTCCAATCTTTAGGGATCTCAGACGATACAAATGAGATGTTGAACAGGCTAGTAATAGGGGTTGCAACAATTGCAGTGGATAATTTTTGAAAGAGATGGTCCAGATTGTCTAGCCCAGCTGATTTGTAGGGGGGCTTGGGCAAGTTGNTTCTCCATGGACTTTAGTGTCCCAAACCTTTTTGGAATTTGTGCTACAGAATGCAAATTTCTGTTTGAAAAAGCTAGTGGCGCTTAGCATGTCAATCTCCCAGTGTTCTTTTTGCTTTTATTCACATTATTTCCTCTTGCTTCTAGCTAGCACTTAGTTTGCACAGGTTTGTATGAAACTTGTTGTTTGCCACTCAGACCTCAACAACAACGTTACAAAATATGAATTTGATCTCCCTCCTGCCATAGCGAGCTAACGGTGTTGGCAAGCCATTTTTCTGACCAGGTGAAATCATGCATCAGCATCATTATTAATATGGATTAAAAACGAATTAAAAGGGAATGTTAGCTGTCATTTCAAAGTTAGCTTTTGTTTTCTTAAATCCCCATTAAACTCTGGGGTAGGGATAGAACCCATAAGGTTCTTTGCCTTCACTGGGTATATATATAAATATATATATATATTTATACACAGTGCCTTTGGAAAATATTCATACCACTTGACTTTTCCACATTTGTTACGTTACAGACTTATTATGAAATTAAATAAATAAAAATAATCAGCAATCTACACACAATACCCCATAATGACAAAGCGAAAACAGGTTTTTAGAAATGCTTGCAAATGTATTAAAAATAAAAACATAAATACCTTATTTACATAAGTATTCAGACCCTTTGCTATGAGACTCGAAATTGAGCTCATGTGCATCCTGTTTCCATTGATCATTCTTGAGATGTTTCTAAAACTTGATTGGAGTCCACCTGTGGTAAATTCAATTGATTGGACATGATTTGGAAAGGCATACACACCTGTCTATATATGGTCCCACAGTTCACAGTGCATGTCAGAGCAAAAACCAAGCCATGAGGTCGAAGGAATTGTCCGTAGAGCTCTGAGACAGCATTGTGTCGAGGCACAGATCTGGGAAAGGGTACCAAACAATTTCTGCAGCATTGAAGGTCCCCAAGAACACAGTGGCCTCCATCATTCTTAAATTAAAGAAGTTAGGAACCAACCAGACGCTTCCTAGAGCTGGCCGCTCAGGTTCTTGTTCACCTCTCTGACCAAGGCCCTTCTCCACCGATTGCTCAGTTTGGTTGGGCGGACAGCTCTAGGAAGAGTCTTGGTGGTTCCAAACGTCTTCTATTTAAGAATGATGGAGTCCACTGTGTTCTTCGGGACCATCAATGCTGCAGACATTTTTTGGTACCCCAGATCTGTGCCTCAACACTTGGTTTTTGCTCTGACATGCACTGTCAACTATGGGACATTATATTGACAGGTGTGTGCCTTTCCAAATTATGTCCAAACAATTTAATTTACCACTGGTGCACACCAACCAATTTGTAGAAACATCAAGGATGATCAATGGAAACAGGATGCACCAGACTCAATTTCGAGTCTCATAGCAAAGAGTCTGAATACTTATGCAAATTGAGGTATCTATTTTTTTTTTTTACACATTTCTGAAAACCTGTTTCTGCTTTGTCATTATGGGGTATTGTGTGTAGATTGCTGAGGAGTTTTATTTAATCCATTTCATAATAAGGCTGTGACGTATCAAATGTGGAAAAAGTCCCCCCAAAGTCAATACTTTGTAGAGCCACCTTTTACAGCAATTACAGCGGCAAGTCTCTTGGGGTATGTCTCTATAAGCTTGGCACATCTAGCCACTGGGATTTTTGCCCATTCTTGAAGGCAAAACTGCTCCAGCTCCTTCAAGTTGGATGGGTTCCGCTGGTGTATAGCAATCTTTAAGTCATTCCAAAGATTCTCAATTGGATTGAGGTCTGGGCTTTGACTAGGCCATTCCAAGACATTTAAATGTTAAACCACTTGAGTGTTGCTTTAGCAGTATGCTTAGGGTCATTGTCCTGCTGAAAGGTGAACCTCCGTCCCAGTCTCAAATCTCTGGAAGACTGAAACAGGTTTCCCTCAAGAATTTCCCTGTATTTAGTGCCATCCATCGTTCCTTCAATTCTGACCAGTTTCCCAGTCCCTGCCAATGAAAAACATCCCCACAGCATGATGCTGCCACCACCATGCTTCACTGTGGGGGTGGTGTTCTCGGGGTGATGAGAGGTGTTTGGTTTGCGCCAGACATAGCGTTGTCCTTAATGGCCAAAAAGCTCAATTTTAGTCTTATCTGACCAGAGTACCTTCTTCCTTACGTTTGGGGAGTCTCCCACATGCCTTTTGGCAAACACCAAATGTGTTTGCCTATTTTTTTCTTTAAGCAATGTCTTTTTCTGGCCACTCTTCTGTAAAGCCCAGCTCTGTGGAGTGTACGGCTTAAAGTGGTCCTATGGACAGATACTCCAATCTCTGCTGTGGAGCTTTGCAGCTCCTTCAGGGTTGTCTTTGGTCTCTTTGTTGCCTCTCTGATTAATGCCCTCCTTGCCTGGTCCGTGAGTTTTGGTTGTCTTTGGTCTCTTTGTTGCCTCTCTGATTAATGCTCTCCTTGCCTGGTCCGTGAGTTGGTTGTCTTTGGTTGTGACACTACACAATGGTAAGTTTTCATAACTGTGACCTTAATTGCCTACCGTCTGTAAGCTGTTAGTATCTTAACGACCGTTCCACAGGTGCATGTTCGTTAATTGTTCATGGTTCATTGAACAAGCATGGGAAACACTGTTTAAACCCTTTACAATGAAGATCTGTGAAGTTTTTGAATTTTTACGAATTATCTTTGAAAGACAGGGTCCTGAGAAAGGGACGTTTCTTTTTTTGCCCAACGAAGGCAAAGAACCTTATGGGTTCTTTCCCTACCCCAGAGTTTAATGGGGATTTTAGAAAACAAAAGCTAACCCTGTCACATCAAACTTTAAAATGACAGCTAACATTCCCTTTTAATTTGTTTTAATCCATATTAATAATGATGATGCTGCGGCATGATTTCACCTGGTCAGAAAAATGGCTTGCCGACACCGTTAGTAAAGGGTTCTTTAATCTAATCCAAAGATCCAAAAGGTTCTACATAGAACACCAAATAACCTTTTTTTCTAAGAGTGCAGTGTGACTGCCAGTCAGTCAGTCAGCTCTATAACCATCAGCTCCTGGCAAAGGGAAAGCTAATCTTCTCTAAGAAGCCCATTCATTCACAGAGACTTCTTAAGACCAAGCTTATGCTAATCTTGTTATCACTGCAGGCTTCCGGTAATTGAGGATATTGGAGGATATAGGAGACAGCTGGGGGAGTCAGGGACCACTTCTCTTTGTTCAAACACAACTCAGTCAGAGGCCCCTGCAGTCAGAGATGGTTAGTGCTATCCAGGATCCTAACCATAACCTTACCCAAACATTAGCATAACCATAACCCTTACCAACCCCTAACCATTACCTTAACCATTTTACATTTCAACAGGGTATGGATGTCCCAAGAACCCCGGATAGCAAGGACATCAGATATGCAGAGCAGGATGAAGTTGACCCTAGAAGCTGATCTGAGGCCATTGTTGCATTTTCCCATCAACAACGGTTAAGGTTAGGTTTGAGGGAAGGTATGCGGATCCTTGATCCTCGAACCACAATGAGAAATATAGGAATGTCCATTGCGAACTGCTGAAAATATGTAGTACATGGAAAAAGGTAATTTTATATGTCATCAAAATATACAATCACAAATACAGTAAACCAATTTACACTGAACGAAAATATAAACGCAACATGTAAAGTGTTAGTGCCATAAGCTGAAATAAAAGATCCCAGAAATGTTCAATACGCACAAAAAGCGTATTTCTCTAAAATGTGGTGCACAAGTTTACATCCCTGTTAGTGAGCATTTCTCCTTTGCCATGATAATCCATCCACCTGACAGGTGTGGCATATCAAGAAGCCGATTAAACAGCATGATCATTACACAGATGCACCTTGTGCTGGGGACAATAAAAGGCCACTCTAAAATGTGCAGTTTAGTCACAACACAATGCCATAGATGTATCAAGTATTGAGGGAGCGTGCAAATGGCATGTTGACTACAGGAATTTCCACCAGAGCTGCTGCCAGAAAATGTTGTTAGTTTCTCTACCATAAGCTGCCTCCAATGTCGTTTTAGAGAATTTGGCAGTACGTCCAACCGGCCTCACAACCGCAGACCACGTGTATAGCGTGGTGTGGGCGAGCAGTTTGCTGATGTCAACGTTGGCGGTGGTGGGGTTATAGTATGGACAGGCATAAGCTACGGACAACGAAGACAATTGCATTTTATCGATGGCAATTTGAATGCATAGAGATATCATGACAAGATCCTGAGGCCCATTGTCGTGCCATTCATCCGCCACCATCACTTCATGTTTCAGCATGTTAGTGCACAGCCCCATGTCGCAAGGATCTGTACACAATACCTGGAAGCTGAAAATGTTCCAGTTCTTCCATGGCCTGCATACTCACCAGACATGTCACCCATTGAGCATGTTTGGGATGCTCTGGATCAACGTGTAAGACAGCTTGTTCCGGTTCCCCCCAATATACATCAACTTTTAACAGCCATTGAAGAGGAGTGGGACAACATTCCACAGGCCACAATCAACAGCCTGATCAACTCTATGCAAAGGAGATGTGTCGCACTGTATGAGGCAAATGGTGGTCACACCAGATACTGACTGGTTTTCTGATCCATGCCCCAACTTTTTGATCCACGCCCCAACAGATGCATATCTTTATTCCCAGTCATGTGAAATCCATAGATTAGGGCCTAATGAATTTATTTAAATTGAATTATTTCCTTATATGAACTGTAACTCAGTAAAACCTTTGAAATTGTTGCACGTTGGTTTATATTTTTGTTCAGTATATGTCCCGTCATTTCTGCAGCTGTTCAATGATGCTTCCTCCACAACTGTGGTTAGTAAATTGATATATAAAACAATTGTTTAACTATGTCACATTGGACAGAATATCCTAATCACACTTAATTTAAAAAAGTTTAACATGGAGACAAATGAACTGATGAGTCGAATAGTAATACAATAATTTGTTTGATCAGTTATCACTGGTTGATGGGACAGTGCCCCAGATGGGAATTAATGTAGAGAGAATGTCAGCTAGCATGTCAGAAACAAGGCTTAGGAACCATCTTTACTGTGTAAAACCAGCTTATATTCACGTTACTATTGATATGCAGTGCTTTTAAGACTGCTGTGCTCTTTTGAAGAGGAGCCCACATGGCACCTTTGGTGACGGGTGGAATAGAGCACAAGACCTGATAAGGATTAGAAAATGATGCATTAATCAAATAAAAGGTTGAGACTGGACACGTTTGTGATATGCATTGCATTTGAACATTTTGCTTTTACATAAAAAAGAAAGAAAGAGGGGGGAGATAAAGATACTATTTGATCCTTATGAGGAAAAATGTAAATTGGAACGCACCTACGTCAAAATATGACATTTCAATGTTCCAAAGCATAAACACTACACTACACAGTGGTAGGCCTAATGATCCTATTAGTCAGCGAAACTATCTGCCCGGTTCCTGATGCTGAGTAGTGTGTTTTGGTGCTCTGCTCGCGCCATGACTGCTGCAGTTCTGGAATTCAGAGGGTTTTTCAGCGCTTGCTCATTCCCTCAGCCTCTCACGTCTCTGTTACCTTGGCAACATACTTCTGCATGAAAATAGCATCTGAGAGAAGCGAGCTGTGCCCACCGCAAAGAACCAAAACGACAACATTTATGTGTCAGTGTCAAGAGCAGCAATGATCCTCACAGAGACTCCTCAACCGCAGTCAATTGGCCACGCATAAATGAAGCGCTTCATGCATGTCATTTGTGATCGGCTATTAGTTGGCCCTTGGTTTAAAGCTGGGGTAAGTGACTAGGCTACATGTGCAAATCTCGAAGGACATTGGTCAAAAGTTGTGCACTGTATGGGGAATAGACTGTGTGGAGAATAATGATGCCCCTGATCCTTGCGCTGCTCTGCCTTGTGAGCATATGCATGTGCGCGCGTGCCCATGGTATCAATTTCCATTCGATGCGTTTGCCTATTACAGATTATGTTCCAATCTGTAATAGGCAAACGCATCGAATGGAAATTGATACCATGGGCACGCGCGCACATGCATATGCTCACAAGGCGGAGCAGCGCAAGGATCAGGGGCATCATTAAAGAATGTAAAATAATAGATCAGAAAAGGGCCCGGGGTCGAATCCTGTTGGATTTCCTACTTTACATTGGCATGGGAAAGATGTAGGGACTGTATGCTTTGCATATGTTTTTCCCTCCCAGTTAGTATTGGGTTTGATATGTAACGAAAGCATTCCCTACAGTGGTATGTGCCAAAATACATTTTTTATGAAAGAAAATCCAACAGTTAGATGTGGTGAAGGCCAGACTTTTTGGCTTGGCAACAACAATCTAGAAGAGCTGTCTAAAGCAGAGACCAACACAATTGTGTCCAGTCTAACCTTTCTGCAATACATCATAAAAACCAGAGGGGTCATTGCCTCATGGGAGAGAAGAGCCTAAGAGAGCAGGTGTTGGTGGCTTTACAGACTTCAGCTGCATAACAAGTAGCGTGCTTTACCACTCTTGCCTTTGTCAATCAAAACAGCCAATTGCCTGTACAAATGCTCCCTACATAAGCAGAATACTGCCTGAGCAACATTTTCAATTATGGCATACACACACAGCCAGACAGGTAGGAATAAGTAACACGTGGCTCTTTAAGACAGTTGCTTTAAGACACCAATCAGAATGTCGCATCCCCATGCGCTGTCGTCTGATCCGATGGAATGGACAGACAGTTTGTGAATTTCATCTAGGTGTTAGAGGTGCCTGTGATTCCTCTGCTGTGTTTAAGAAGCAGCTGTATTTCTTGACAGGGAATACATAAGTAGCCTACTTTCCTTTTTCTCTGTAAGGGATCTTTGAAACCATTTTATTCTTGTTTCAGTTGAGTTAAATCCATTCAAGGTGAATTTGGGAAAGAGAAAACAAGAAAGAAACCAATACTTTGTTGAAATCATGCAAATGCTGTTTAGTCTGTCTGTAAGCCATGGACATTAAGAGGGCATTTTCATTTAAGCATTGACCAGTCTTTGTGTCAGTGCATACAAAGGTTATAGGCTTCTGCTGCACAGATAGCCCTGGCACCCTTTTCTCAAATCAGGATCTCAAGGTCAGTACAGAAGTATGCTACTTCCCATTCTTCCCGTCTTATCACAGACTGATTCAGAGCTGACACCAGGTGTGAGAAATGTCTGGCTAATCAGTGACATGAATCAATTAACTACCAGGGGGTAAGGAAACCAGCTGTAGGGCCTACCTATGCCATACAGTGAGGGAAAAAAAGTATTTGATCCCCTGCTGATTTTGTACATTTGCCCACTGACAAAGAAATGATCAGTCTATAATTTTAATGGTAGGTTTATTTGAACAGTGAGAGACAGAATAACAGAAAAATCCAGAAATACGCATGTGAAAAATGTTATAAATTGATTTGCATTTTAATTAGGGAAATAAGTATTTGACCCCTCTGCAAAACATGACTTAGTACTTGGTGACAAAACCCTTGTTGGCAATCACAGAGGTCAGACGTTTCTTGTAGTTGGCCACCACGTTTGCACAAATCTCAGGAGGGGTTTTGTCCCACTCCTCTTTGCAGATCTTCTCCAAGTCATTAAGGTTTTGAGGCTGACGTTTGGCAACTCGAACCTTCAGCTCCCTCCACAGATTTTCTATGGGATTAAGGTCTGGAGACTGGCTAGGCCACTCCAGGACCTTAATGTGCTTCTTCTTGAGCCACTCCTTTGTTGCCTTGGCCGTGTGTTTTGGGTCATTGTCATGCTGGAATACCCATCTACGACCCATTTTCAATGCCCTGGCTGAGGGAAGGAGGTTCTCACCCAAGATTTGACGGTACATGGCCCCGTCCATCGTCCCTTTGATGCGGTGAAGTTGTCCTGTCCCCTTAGCAGAAAAACACACCCAAAGCGTAATGTTTCCACCNGAGGGAGATTGACAGTTCTTTTGTGTTTCTTCTATTTGCGAATAATCGCACCAACTGTTGTCACCTTCTCGCCAAGCTGCTTGGCGATGGTCTTGTAGCCCATTCCAGCCTTGTGTAGGTCTACAATCTTGTCCCTGACATCCTTGGAGAGCTCTTTGGTCTTGGCCATGGTGGAGAGTTTGGAATCTGATTGATTGATTGCTTCTGTGGACAGGTGTCTTTTATACAGGTAACAAGCTGAGATTAGGAGCACTCCCTTTAAGAGTGTGCTCCTAATCTCAGCTCGTTACCTGTATAAAAGACACCTGTGAGCCAGAAATCTTTCTGATTGAGAGGGGGTCAAATACTTATTTCCCTCTTTAAAATGCAAATCAATTTATAACATTTTTCACATGCGTTTTTCTGACTTTTTTTGTTGTTATTCTGTCTCTCACTGTTCAAATAAACCTACCATTAAAATTGTAGACTGATCATTTCTTTGTCAGTGGGCAAACGTACAAAATCAGCAGGGGATCAAATACTTTTTTCCCTCACTGTATGCTGGCTCGGATTTGGCTTTCACTGTCATGACAGGGGGTTTCATCACCATGGACACAAAATGTCATCTTTCATGTCCCAAAAACAGATCTAGATATGATCCTAGGTAAGCCTATAATGCATCTTGCTCACAAATAGGTTGAGGCACAGGGTATCGAATGTCGCCATTTAGTATTCAACCTAAACAAAAATATGCTTTTTTTGTCACCTACATGTGGTGTTTTACAGGGTCAGCCATAGTAATACGGCACCCCTAGAGCAAATTGTGATGCATTCAAAGATATATTAGGCTTTCATATTTCCATTGTAGCCAAAGTGTCTTTTTCAGTTGGGTTTAGCAGCACTATCAGAAAGCAAAGCATTAAACTGATACTGCACCCTGCAGAGAAGAGTAAACAACATTTCCTAAACATGTCAAGGCTGTTTTGAAGGGTTTTCTCAACTTCGCTACAGGGCGTCAGTAAAACCGTCTACAGTCAGACTCGTTGCAGCATGTAGGTGGTGATCATTGATGAGCAACTGATCAAGAGTTCCTGGAAGCAGGAACAGCCGGATACTGGAGGTAAAAGGAAAAATCTGCAGCTCATGCAGAACAGCACAAAACACCTGCTTTTGGACTTTGTATTAACCAGTGGCACTGTTCCAAATTGACCCCTAGCACCTACCTCCTTCCCCTGGGCACTTCATGTACATTTGAAAGGATGGCTATTTCTCTCAGGTATAGGAGTTATGTCTCAGGTATAGACAAGCAAGAATAATAGTAATATGGCAACAGCTCCACCTTGCTCTCTAATAGGCAAAAAAGTTTCACCATATTGAGTAAACCAATCAAATCCTCTCAGATCTCCACAAGTGCGTAGGGCTTAGAGGTTGATTTGGGATTGGCCCTGTCTCTCCAGTATAGGCAAGCAATAGGTATTTCACCACACTTATGAGAACACTCCACCCTTACACCGGCCTAGAAATTAGTGGGAAAAAACAGATTTGGGATGACCTTTTTATTGTGGGCCGTTGAAATGCACGGGTGTAAATATCAACAAAGAAAGTTCATGGTTGACGACGCCTGTACATTACATTCTAACAAAGAAACTGATGGTCACTGGCGATTTAATTTAACGCATTTTAGTATTAGAATAGACAGGCTCGCAGTGAATCAACGGTAGGGACATGTTTCTCAGCAAAGGTGGCAATTTATCAAAAAAGATAAATCAACTCAAGACTAAAAGTTAAAATTGGTTAACAATTTAAAATCACACCTCTATCACGGTCTACATAATTCCAACAGCCATACAATACAAGTATACAAGATGATTTAATGGTTAGAAGGAATACAACCAAATGTAAAGATAGATGCAAACCAAAACTTTCAGAAAATACTTTGAAGCAATGTGACGGTACAGTAACGCACGTCTTGCCAGGACTATCATAGCACGTCTTGCCAAGACTATCATAGCACGTCTTGCCAGGACTATCATAGCACGTCTTGCCAGGACTATCATAGCACATCTTGCCAGGACTATCATAGCACGTCTTGCCAGGACTATCATAGCACGTCTTGCCAGGACTATCATACAGTAAGTGGATCTAAATACTCAGGGGGAAAAAATCATAATAATCAAATTGTCTTACAGAACATATCCCAAAATAAGTGTACAATATGCACACTTGTAGAAATAGAAAATTAAAAGCTATCCTGAAATTGGAAAAACAGCCAGATTGCTCCCTCTCTCATGCAGCTCCATGGCAGAAAGAATAGTCTCTGATGTTAGTCCACGAGTTCCATATTTATGGCAATAAACATGAAGCCGCTATGAAGTGAGGAGAGGGGGATGGAAGGTTGGGAGGGGTTTCATCTTTTTGAAGAGTGCCACTGTGTTCTTCAGCCAACCAATAAGAGAAGGGAGAATTTAATCTCCGTTTTTATCAAAAAGTATTTTTCAATAATTTCCTTCTTTCATCAAAGGAGGTTTGACGTGTGGTGTCGTTAAGATGCTCCTGTGGGGGTGGGACTTGGGGCAGGTCGGAGGGCTCTCATTGGTTGTTTTTGGCTTTGGCGTGTGTGAGGATGTGAGACTTGAGGTTGGTTGACTGGGCAAACTTCTTATTGCAGCCGTCGAAAGGGCATACGTAGGGCCGGTCTCCGGTGTGGATACGAACGTGTGTGCGCAAGTTAAAGTCCAGCGAAAACCTCTTCCCACAGCCCTCAAAGGTACACTGCACACAGAAAGGAGAACATGGATGGACAAAAGGAGGAGGTGTATTAGGATATAGGAGTCAATGGTAAACGTGTGTACAGTTACTCTACATGCATTTGTCTTTTTGCGTCAATCTCCTAGCAGAATTTATGCAGACCAGGTACGTACTTGGAAGGGTTTCTCCCCTGTGTGAACGAGTTGGTGACGTTTGAGTTTGGAACTCTCTACGAAGGCCTTGCCACACTCGGCACATACATGCACACGAGGCCCGTGGGTGTGGAGATGCTTCCTCATCGCTGAATTGTCCCTGAACATCTTTGTACAGCCCTGAGGGAGAGAGTTCAGTTATCAAGCCATGGTACCAAAGAGACAAAGAAGACTCATGTACGTCAGGCATAGATGGACTGGGTAGTAGGGGTGTAACGGTTCACCAAACCCACGGTTCCTGTACGTATTGCGGTTTTGGGGTCACGGTTACTGTAATAAAAAAATATCTATTTAAAAAAAAAAAATGTATAGAAAGTGTTGGTATACCTGATTTCATATACACCGAGTGTACAAAACATTAAGGACATCTGCTACGGCGACAGGTAGCTAAGCGGTTAAGAGCGTTGGGCCAGTAACCGAAAGGTCGGTGTAGGTGCCTTGAGCAAGGCAGTTGACACCAAACAACTGCTCACCAACTCAATATTAGGAAAGTGTTCTTAATGTATGATCATGAGTCATAATACCTGATGAGAGCACATTTAGGAATACCAACATTTGGCATTTTCTTAAAATGAAAACACAATTACTCAACACTAAAATAAAGCGCAATATCTGTGTGAAATAAATATGTAAACATGGCTCTGACATTGTATAGGCCTATGCTAGAATGTTCTCTTGTAAAGAGAAAAATACGTACTTCTCATTTCCCACTCTGGGTTAATGTGATTGGCTGTCACTGTTAAGTAGCTCTCTGTAGCCCTGGAGGTCCATCCATCTGTAGTAAGCGCAACAGTTCACTGACAACTTCAGCTTTCTTATATTGAGTTGGTACTACCTGTGCTGAAATGGGTATGAGAGGGAGAAGTTCGTAACGTGGTCTGAGCACTTTCACAAGGTGCTCAAACCCCCGATTCTTCTCAACCACTGAGAATGTGAGCATATCTGCGGTAATAAATATACCCATCGCTCTTGTAATTTCTTTGGCTCGGTCAGAATCGGCTGTGAAGGGCTGCTTGAATGCAGAGGAGAGGCTAAGGCGTGTTTTCATCTTCCAGTGGTAGGAATACTGGTGTGATGTCAGCATAAATGTGTCAACATGTTTGAGGTGTTGGCAGCTGCATAGGCTATTCTCGTTGAGCAGTGGCGACATACTCTCTGTCCATCGCCGTTGTAATCTACTATTTACGCAATGGAGAATCCTCCTGGTTTGTCAGCCCCACCAATCACCATCATACAGAAGTAGTTGCCGGCTGCTCCTCACAAAAGGACAGTTTGAAATGCGGCAATTAAGATTAGAATTTTGATAACATGCGCATATGCTCTAGTTGTTGTTAACAGAATAGCCTGAAATATTTTTCTGCTCAGGTTTACACAAGGGGCATACAACGCAGCGTAGGCATAGCCAACAGGCCTAGTGGTTGCATATATTATATATTCATTTGGGTTCACAATGCGGCCGTTCAAGAATACATGTACCGTAACACCCCTACTGGGTAGGAAAGAAACCGTTGGAAACAGACTACTTACTTTATGAGGGCAGGCTATTGTCCTGGGTGCATCGTCTTCTTTTACCTTCCTCGGCTTCATCCTGAGAAAACATTGGATATGGAGTTAACTTTTGGCCTATTGCATTCACAGGGAACAGAACTCAAATCATATGTTGTCCATATACAAAATGTAATTAATCATGTTCAATTCCTAACTAGTGAATATAAACCAGCACCCATGCAAGTGTTCCAGTATGGCTAACAGCCAGTTTCCTCCTTTCACTGTGTTAAAGTGCTCTGTGTCAGTGTGTGTTGACTGTGTTCATCAGAGATATAAAGGCTCTCGTAGAATGGACTCTAGAACTTACCACACTGAGTTCTGACCATAGGGACCAGCAGTCTCTGAAGGAACTAAGAACACAGCATCCAAATGGGACAGTCAGAAATAGCCGGGCTCCACACTCCCTTTAGGAAGGAGATTAGGCTATATACACCTGACATCTACTACAGAAAAGCTGCCTCATCGAGTGCTGCCTTCCAAGACAGGCAGGCAACATGAGAATCACAAATCCTGGCATCTTGCTAAACACCAATTTACAAGGTGTGCTACAAGAGAGCATAGGTGAGTTTAGGCAGAGACACTGACCTGGCAAACTCTGCCAGCTGTTTGGGGTCTGACAGGTCGATGCCAGGTATCCCTCCAGGGGGCAGCTTCTTCCCAGTCATGTATTCAGAGTAGTCCGGAGGGGAATTCTCCCCAATGATCTGTTCTTCAACAACTGACTCATGGTCGATGTCTTTTTTGTCATCTAGGATACAATGCAGGGACTTAACCGAAAATAGCCATGCAAGACCGGGGTACATCATTGCAGTTTGCCCAAACGCCAGCAGATGGTGATATATTCGTTTCATTTGTATTTATTATGGATTCCAATTACTCTTCCTGGGGTCCAGAAAAATGAAGGCAGTTATAACATATTAAAAACATTACATTCACAACACATTGTGTGCCCTCAGGCCCCTACTTTTCTACCACACACACACATACACATAGATTTTGTGTTGTATGTTATCGTGTTCGTATGCACGTGTCTGTGCCTATGTTTGTGTTGCTTCACAGTCCCCACTGTTCCATAAGGTGTATTTTATCTGGGGTTTTTTTAAATAAAATTTTACTGCTTGCATGAGTTACTTGATGTGGAATATAGTTCCATGTAGTCATGGCTCTATGTAGTACTGTGCACCTCCCAAAGTCTGTTCTGGACTTGGAGACTGAAGAGACCTCTGGTGGCATGTTTTGTGGGGTATGCTGTGCGCCAGTAGTTCAAACAGACAGCTCGGTCCATTCAACATGAACAAATACACATTGTGATGAAGTCAATCTCTCCTACACTTTGAGCCAGGAAAGATTGACATGCATATTAATGTTAGCTCTCTGTGTACATCCAAGAGACAGCCGTGCTGCTCTGTTCTGAGCCTAAAGACCCTCTTTGTGGCACCTGACCACACGACTGAACAGTAGTCCAGGTGCGACAAAACTAGGGCCTACCTTGATACACTCATATCCCCAGTGGACCGGTTCATACGTAAAACATTCTCCATTCAGGCTGCAAATGCATTGCTTTCCTACTTATATATATATAAAAAATGATGGCCTAGGAACAGTGGGTTAACTGCCTTGTAAAGGGGCAGAACGCCAGATGTTACCTTGTCAGCTCGGGGATTCGACACATTTCTCCTACTTGTCTGCTTCTTCAGTCGAGGGTGCATTGCATGGTGCTGTTGCGAATGTCAGACTCCACTCAGACACATTGATTGGCCAGTTGAACAGTTAGACTGTAGACTCCTAAATTGACAGTGCCGTTTGTTTAGGTGATTTTACAGCTAACTAGCTACTTCACATGCTGATATTGACTATGGTATTGTGTGTAGCTATGTTTGCTAGCTAGCTACCTAGCCAGCTCATAGAGAGCATTGCGGGTTTTGTAGTCGACTTGAGCTGTAACAGATTTTGACAACCATTTTCACATGTTGCTACCAACCTTATTACAAACAAAAAAATGAAACACGTGTTCACAAAAAATGAGCGGTTTTGGGTGGATTTTTAATACACCAAACCAACCACCCTACTAAAGTTGTCCGTGATGAGATTTGAACTCAAACTTTGGGTCGCTAGACGTTCACGTTATACATCCACCCAACTATGTTAGCTAACCTTAACCATTAACCTAAATAATGTTATCCAGCTTGATAATGTTAGCCATCTAGCTAGAATATAATACGTGTTGCAAATTCTAAACATATTGTAGGCTTTGCATATTCATAACAAATTGTTTTTCTAATTCGTAACATATAATACAAATTGTAATTTGTAACATATCATACGAAATGGGTGATGTACATACACACAAGTTACTCCATTTAGCATGATATGTTACATTTCATATGGTATGTATTGTCTTGGACACCAGCATGATGGTGGAAAATGGTGTTTCATAAAGAAAGTACACATTTCCCCAGTTTTTTTCCACCTTCTTACCATAAACTATAGTTGAGGAAATTAATGCGTTTGCAGCCTGAACGGATGTTTTAGGTACGAACCGGTCCACCGGGATATGAATGTATTGCCGGCTGCATACAATGCGTTTGGAAGGTAAGGTGAAATATCGCCATCTGCCGGCCTTTAGGCTACAAAGCTGTTTGAAAACAGCAATACAAAAACACACTGCAGCAATATTTCTAGACATTGTAGCTAGTAGTATAGCTTTGTTTTTACAAGACAGTAGAAATACAATGTATATAATCATTGATGCTGATTCAAATAACGACTATGAACATGCATCACCTTGATCCCCCTGCACAGTTAATCAGCTAACATTGTTTCTAGCTCTGCTGCTAGTCGCATCTTGGTAGCCACACACCGGGATTATCGGTTTACTAGCTAGCCGAGCTAACGGAGAATGTTTATCAATCATGCTGAATCCAAAGGCGGTTAAACGGTGATTGTACAATGCAAGCTGTGTAGGGTCGTCGTTTTCAGGAACGTTTACTAGCTTGTGTTGCTAGCCAGCTACTATACTTGATTGAGAACTCGCTAGCTGTCGCGTGTAGAAAAAAGCTAACGTTAGCTGGCTATGCAGAAGAAAAGCATCAATGGGCTATAAATAACTTTTTTTGACAATATTTGGCCAGCCGTTTAAATCTAACAAAATTACAGGGTTACTGACCCAGATATTGTAATCACGGCTGAAGTAGCTAGTTATCCGCAGTTAACGTAAGGCACCTAACTAGCTAGCCTAGTAGTATAGGTAGTTACGCCGCCGGGGCCTCTCTGGAGCCAGCAGCCCGACCCGACCCGACCCGACCGCCGCCATCTTCACCCGCCGCTCGATCGCCATGTTTTCGGGCCGCCATACTGGTTCTCTGGGAACATGGCGGCGCCCAGCAACATCTAAAAACATGGCCTCCAAAACAAAAACATTTCAATCTAACCGACACGCATTTCTGGACTTCTAAAAGTGATCCCGAAGGTGGCTTGGCGAACTACGAGGGAATAGACTGGTGCAAAATGACTACGCCCTGCAACAAGGCCTCTTGGCAAGAGTCTTGCACAAGTTAACTACCATTACCAAGCACGAACAATGCGGGGTAGGAGATACAGATAACGTTAGCTACAGTAACATTCGATAGAACCGACGACTTACCCGAAGCCCACATTGTAACAGAGAATTCCCCCTCCAGAGTCTTTATTTGCACCTGCTTCTGTTCCCATTTTCTACTGCTTGGTTCTACAGCACCCAAATAGCTCTTTTGGCCAGCTTTTTTGCCACTGCCGCCTACCCCTCTCTTCATCCGACCAACCGAGTTTTTCCCGGCTACAGTCACCAGAGTCTGTTCGATGTACTCGTCTTCCACCCCGGGTGCTGGGACGGGGATGAGGATTTGATCCTCGTAACCCCCGTCCGCAAGCATATCCGAATCATCCCCGCCAACAACTTCCTCTCTTGTCTGCACTAGGATCACTTCTTGATGGTGGTGGATCGAATTCGGGTCGTCTGATACCAGCGGCTGAAGTGCTATCATCGGCTGGTCGTCGTCGTCGTCTCCCCCTACCACTGTAGTCTCGATCGTCTCTACCGGTATCGTTTCCACCTCTATCTCGTGCAACTCCACTAGTTCGGCCGGCATCTCTGAGCCGTCCGCCTCAATATACAGCGTATCGCCGGATGCCATGTTGAATTCTACCAGTTTACTTCTCACGCAGCCTGTGCTGTGCTCGTTTGCCCCACAAACACTGCCCCTGTTCTCCCTCTTCGATGATCAATTATATTGACAAGATAGTCGAGTGACCGCTCTAAAGATGAAAATACATGTCCTCAAAGATGGGAGGTGGCGAGATCAGGTGGGACCATTCTAGCCAATGAGAGGGCATATGCTCGTGTGAAAACTCCGATATAAAGTAGTTTTTTTTCAGAGTTGCCGAAATGCCATTTGCGTCCATTTACACCAGTGCATTCGTAACAACCTAACCATCGCGGAATTTATAGTCGAACAAATAAGCCTCTCGTTACAAATAAACAATTACATTTTTTGTTGACTAAATGAGACACTCTTGACCTCCATTAAAAAATTCCTAATTTCGTTATTTTTGTGGACAGATTTTGGAGTAAACTCTGTCGCTTCGCCTTTTCCTCTCTGATAACACAGATAACTATGTCCCATGCCACCAATTCCAACACCACAAACATCACAAACACCCATGGGGGGTCTGTTGAGGATGCTTAGACCAAATTTTGCATTCCTTTTGATTATGTAGGGTGAATATTTTTTTGCTTGCTAAAACAATAAGGGCCACAATGACATTGGCCAACTCACTGCTAAGCATAATGCACCATAAGACATTTATGTTTTTTTTTTTATTCAGAAAACGACTATCACATAGGATACCCACTGGCATTAGCCCCATCTAATCCATTGGATGTATTTCATACAGTTTCATAGACGTTTTGAATGTTTAATATTACACTACACATCAACAGGGAAAAGGAATGGATATATTGCAGTTTTTTTTTTGGTTCTTGTGTTTTCTACAAATATATGTTTTCTGTAAACATACTCTATATGGGCTCTCGAGTGGCACAGTACTAAAGGTGTCACTACAGACCCTGGTTCGATTCCCGGGCTGTATCACAACCAGCCGTGATTGGGAGTCCCATAGGGTGGCGCAGAACTGGCCCAGCGTCGTTAGGGTTTGGCTGGGGTAGGCAGTCATTGTAATAAGAATTTGTTCTTAGCTGACTTGCCTAGTAAAATATATCTGGTCTTTTGGTGTTCTCCTAATCTGACCTCCAGGTGTCGGTATACTGAAGGGGACAAAATACCTCTCAATCCAGATAGTTGTATAACACCTCTTGTGATGCAGTCCTGTATCTGCATTACATGTGCTGTATACTGACTGCATGAGTTTATTGATATCAGGAGGTTGCAAAGCCATGTTACAGAAAAGTCAGATAGAAGTGTATGGAGAAGTACAGATGGGGTTCTCTGTCATGTAGGGAATCATTCATCCCTATACTTAACAATTCTCTAAATGGATCCCCAATGAATACGCCAAAGGATAGTGTTATGTGTTGTTAGAAAGTATGACTAAAACAGAGATATGTTAAAAGGAACAGATTATGAAATTATGTTCATTGTGGCCCATAGTGTATGAATACACAGTCTGACTACGTGAATGCTTGTGAATAAACACTACATCAAAGCAGCTAATCAAGCACAACTCAAAAAACAGACACAACTCTCACAATCAAAGAGATCACTTTTCTAAGACATTGTTCAGTTTTATTTGAAATAATTTTAGTGTAATATATATATATATGTATATATATATATATATGTATTCTTTTTTTTTACCAGGAAGCACTTGGTCATAAAAGGAAATAATAAAACAAACAATACTTCACCATATCGTTGCAGCCAATAAACATTTTATTAACAACAGGATCACAAATACTCTGGTGTATTATTATTATTTTGTTCATAAGATTGCAATATCCAAAGAGCAATAGTTTATATACCACCCTCCCTTTCAGGTTCAAGACCTGTTTTAAAAAAGCTTTCAGTCAGTGAATACACACACACACACAACTGTGGTTGGCGAAAAAGGATACAAAACTCTTTAAAAATGTTGGGGTCAGGTCATGAGAAATAAATCCGTATGTGCTTATAATTGTATTTTAAAACAAAATCAAAAGAGAAAAAAATTACAATATAAAATATAAAAGGCTGACATAAAATGATTATCATCAGTGTCATTATAATTATTATTTTGTTACTATTGTCGTCACTAAAACTACTACTACTTATATTCACACCATTACATCTACAATAATACAAATAATAGTCATATTAATGACAATGATAGTAATAATAATGCCAAACAAACATTTTATAAATAAAAATTCCTAGAAAACCAAGATGTTACTTAATTGAATTTCATAATTGTTTCCTTTAAGACGGGAAACAGAACAGTACACATTGGTTACCGATGGACAGATAGAGAAAGAAACAAATGAGAAAAACAAGACCAGAGAAAGTGAAAAGATCAGTGCGAGAGTGTCCTCCATCCATCCCATTCTTCCAAACGTAACGTAAACAAAATGTTCCTGTAGTGTTACAGCAACATTGTCACGTTGCTTCAACATCACAGCAACGTAGAATAAATAAATGGTTGTAGTTTGAGCCTCGATCCTGTCCTTGCCTCAGACACAGCAGTGGTTGCCGTGGGGGCAATGGTTCCAAAAGGTACATGAAAAATTATGTTGTGCTGATTCTGCTCAGTTCTTGTCTAATGACT
The DNA here is from genome assembly GCA_003317085.1 of Hucho hucho. NCBI lineage: Eukaryota > Metazoa > Chordata > Actinopteri > Salmoniformes > Salmonidae > Hucho > Hucho hucho. The sequence continues at coordinate 60,497 of QNTS01004675.1, forward strand.
GGAAGAGAGAGGGGACACAACAGGAGTGTTACAGGTCTTGTCATGGAGATAAGAGGTGTTGTCCTGTCAAAGACCAACTCTAGTATATCAGCAGTATTACTTTCAGTTTCTATGTCTCTGGCGCCATCTGGTGGATAACATGTCTCACTTCTTCTCTTCCAATAACAACATTTGGTCAGTTCCAAACATAAGTGCAGTAAACTACATACTATAGAGATATTAGCCACAGACAGTACATTTCCTATCGAGACATTCTTGGATGAAGTGAATGAGGAACTCAGAGAGATAACGCACCATCAATGATCTCATCCTTCACCTTGTGTAATTCACGAACAACTTCTTCCAAGATTTCCTGTTTCAAGTACAAAAGTTAATCATAACAGGTATATGTTTTCATATTCACAAAGTATATGTGCCAATAATTTACTTCAGGGCTCCTTACCTGCTTCATTCTGTCAAAGTCTAAGGCATCTGTGTCGCTGCTACTCCCCACAGGTCGTACCCTACAGAAACCAAGGAAAACACTCTCACACTTACACACAACATCTCAATGTATTATTTTACAAATGACAGTGAACATGCAAGATAAAATTATAAGTGCACAAATAAGGCATTACATGTGCAGAGGGAAATGTGTAGTCTTTTACACAGTTAACCAGCCAATCCCTTGATTACATAACCTAATTTTAAGACGTAAGTTGGCAGACTGACTTAGTCCGTCAAGGTTCTCACCTTGATACCAGTGATGACCTCTCTGCAGAGTTGGCTCTGTCCCATGGCTTCTTGAAGCCATCTGAGAGGGGAAGGAGAAAAGAAGACAGGGGTCAGGGTAGGAAAAACATTACCTCAACATGTCAATTGTATTGTGTGTGTATATACTGTATATATATATATATATATATATATATATATATATATTGTGTTGTTCTTGTGTACTATATATTGTGGTGTATTTGTGTTGTATACGTCTGAAACCCTACCTCTTCAAGGAGGATCTTAAAATAAACCTCCGCCCCCAAAAATACACTTTTCTTTTCCTACTAGCACTGACTCTGCTGATAACTACTTTATTGAGGGAAAATGTGCCTGTTATGACTGATATATGGATGTCTCATCTAGCTATCTTAAGATGAATGCACTAATTGTAAGTCGCGTCTGCAATAAGAGCATCTGCTAAATTACAAAAATGTAAATGTATATAAATATAAACTGTGTATGACTGGAGTACCTGTGGCGTTCTGTCCACCCTTGATGCCGGGGGAAGGGGACCCATTGGGGTCATCCTGCAAAACAACAGGAAAAAGATATTGACGTCAACTAAGGAGAAGTGAGTCATAAATGTAATGATAAAAAGAGTCATAAGTCACTGTAACATCAGTTAGCATCACTCACGTTTTGGTTGTCCTCAGGCTTCTCTGATGCTGCTTTCCTTCTGGGTGCAAGAAGAAGCCTCAAGTCAGAGCCTCATTCAGTTTGATATCAAAGTTGCACATTCAATATGTCTGACGGTCCACTCCACATATGACTAGACATTATTTTGAATATAAATGTCTGTTGTTCTAACTAGAGGGCTACTTCTCTGTGGGACCTGCAGGTCCAGATTGACATCATTGCAGCGTTGTTGGCATTTTTCATGGGAGCAGGCGGTTGGGAGCAGGCGGTCAGACAGGCAACTTTGGGATTCATTTTTTTTTGTTGTCCCGCAGATTATTTGGAAATGTTCGTCTTTCTGCTATGTATACGTTAGCATACTTATTGTATTAAAAGCACATCTTTGTTGCATTAGTCACATACTCAGAATTCGCTGCTTCAAGTTAAGTAGCCTAGCTCTCCTTTCCTAGTTGGGCGTGCGAGATCAAGTGCACCTAGTATACACTACCGGTCAAAAGTTTTAGAACACCTACTCATTCAAGGGTTTTTCTTTATTTTTACTATTTTCTGCATTGTAGAATAATAGTGAAGACATCAAAACTATGAACTAACACATATGGAATCATGTAGTAACCCCAAAAATGTTAAACAAATCAAAATATATCTTATATTTGAGATTCTTCAAATAGCCTCTCTTTGCCTTGATGACAGCTTTGCACACTCTTGGCATTCTCTCAACCAGCTTCACCTGGAATGCTTTTCCAACAGTCTTGAAGGAGTTCCCACATATGCTGAGCACTTGTTGGCTGCTTTTCCTTCACTCTGCGGTCCAACTCATCCCAAACCATCTCAATATGGTTGAGGTCGGGGGATTGTGGAGGCCAGGTTATTTGATGCAGCACTCCATCACTCCTTGGTAAAATAGCCCTTACACAGCCTAACAAATGATAGTTCCACGAAGCGCTAACCAGATGGGATGTTGTATCCCTGCGGAATGCTGTGGTAGCCATGCTGGTTAAGTGTGCCTTGAATTCAAAATAAATCATAGACAGTGTCATCAGCAAAGCACCCCCACACCATAACACCTTCTCCTCCATGCTTTACGGTGGGAAATACACATGCAGAGATCATCCGTTCACCCACACAGTGTCTCACAATGACACAGCGGTTGGAACCAAAAATCTCAAATTTGGACTCAAGACCAAAGGACAAATTTCCACCGGTCTAATGTCCATTGCTCGTGTTTCTTGGCCCAAGCAAGTCTCTTCTTATTATTGGTGTCCTTTAGTAGTGGTTTGTTTGCAGTAATTCAAAAATGAAGGCCTGATTCATACAGTCTCCTCTGAACAGTTAATGTTGAGATGTGTCTGTTACCTAAACTCTGTGAAGCATTTATTTGGGCTGCAATTTCTGAGGCTGCTAACTCTAATGCACTTATCCTGAGCAGCTGAGGTAACTCTGAGATTTCCATTCCTGTGGCGGTCCTCATGAGAGCCAATTTCATCATAGCGCTTGATGGTTTTTGCGACTGCACTTGAAGAAACTTTCAAAGTTTTCCGTATTGCCTGACCTTCATGCCTTAAAGTAATGATGGACTGCCGTTTCTCTGTGCTTATTTGAACTGTTCTTGCCATAATATTTGACTTGGTATTTTACCAAATAGAGCTGTCTTCTGTATACCCCCCTACCTTGTCACAACACAACTGATGGCTCAAACGCATTAAGACGGAAAGAAAGGCACACCTGTTAATTAAAATGCATTCCAGGTGACTACCCCATGAAGCTGGTTGAGAGAATGCCAGGAGTGTGCAAAGGGTGGCTACTTCGAAGAATCTCAAATATAAAATATATTTTGATTTGTTTAACACTTGTTTTGTTACTACTTGATTCCATGTGTGATATTTCATAGTTTTGATGTCTTCACTATTATTCTACAATGTAGAAAATAGTAAAAAAAATAAAGAAAAACCCTTGAATGAGTAGGTGTTCTAAAACTTTTGACCGGTAATGTATGTGTGATCTCAATGAAATAGAGTACCACAGTATGAGTCATAATACCCTTAAAACCAAACAGTCAAACAAGGAAATGGTTCCAATCGTTTTCCCACCATTAATTTTTACTATAGGGGATTTTAGAAACACTTAAAATAAGGGCTGTGTTTCGTGTAGCCTTACCCTGGCATGACGTTTTGATAACCATGTAAATCTCCCTAGGACAAGGTAACTTTTATCAATATTCGCCTGTATTTACCCCCCCAAAATGAAATGCTAATTAGCTGCTGATGTGGTTATCATAAAGAACTACAAATGCCATGATGATCTGGATGAGACTGACAAATTGAGGCAAGGCAAAGGTAAGAATCTCTGGATTAACTATCTAATGTTAGCTAAATGTAGTAATTAATATATTGGCAATTTTTTTTAAATTGACAATTCTGTGAACAGTCTTGTGCAAGTTTTACATTTACACAATACCTGTTAGCAAAGTTGTCAGCTAGAGATGACGTGCAGGAGCTTGCAGGGATTTGTAGTCTTGCATGATGATTACTTTGATACTAATTATCGTTTTTGAATCTGAGAGTAAATAGAGCCGAATATATTGATCAAAGTTACCTTGTCCGAGAGAGATTTACATGGTTATCAAAACGTCACGCCAGGGTAAGCCTACGCGAAACACAGCCCTTATTTGAAGTGTTTCTAAAATGAATGGTTGAAAAACAATTGGAACCTTTTCCCTGTTTGACTGCTAGGTTTTATGGGTATTATGACACCTCCACTGTGGAGCTATATAGAGTGGACGGAGAGTCATGTGGTAGTTATCTTTCCAAGGAAATTATGTAAAAAATTATTACAGTGAGGGAAAAAAGTATTTGATCCCCTGCTGATTTTGTACGTTTGCCCACTGACAAAGAAATGATCAGTCTATAATTTTAATGGTAGGTTTATTTGAACAGTGAGAGACAGAATAACAACAAAAAAATCCAGAAAAACGCACGTGAAAAATGTTATAAATGGAATTGCATTTTAATGAGGGAAATAAGTATTTGACCCCTCTGCAAAACATGACTTAGTACTTGGTGGCAAAACCCTTGTTGGCAATCACAGAGGTCAGACGTGTCTTGCAGTTGTCCACCAGGTTAGCACACATCTCAGGAGGGATTTTGTCCCACTCCTCTTTGCAGATCTTCTCCAAGTCATTAAGGTTTCAAGGCTGACGTTTGGCAACTCGAACCTTCAGCTCCCTCCACAGATTTTCTATGGGATTAAGGTCTGGAGACTGGCTAGGCCACTCNTGTGCTTTCTTGAGCAGGGGGACCTTGCGGGCGCTGCAGGATTTCAGTCCTTCACGGCGTAGTGTGTTACCAATTGTTTTCTTGGTGACTATGGTCCCAGCTGCCTTGAGATCATTGACAAGATCCTCCCGTGTAGTTCTGGGCTGATTCCTCACTGTTCTCATGATCATTGCAACTCCACGAGGTGAGATCTTGCATGGAGCCCCAGGCGGAGGGAGATTGACAGTTCTTTTGTGTTTCTTCCATTTGCGAATAATCGCACCAACTGTTGTCACCTTCTCACCAAGCTGCTTGGCGATGGTCTTGTAGCCAATTCCAGCCTTGTGTAGGTCTACAATCTTGTCCCTGACATCCTTGGAGAGCTCTTTGGTCTTGGCCATGGTGGAGAGTTTGGAATCTGATTGATTGATTGCTTCTGTGGACAGGTGTCTTTTATGCAGGTAACAATCTGAGATTAGGAGCACTCCCTTTAAGAGTGTGCTCCTAATCTCAGCTCGTTACCTGTATAAAAGACACATGGGAGCCAGAAATCTTTCTGATTGAGAGGGGGGTCAAATACTTATTTCCCTCATTAAAATGCAATTCCATTTATAACATTTTTCACATGCGTTTTTCTGGATTTTTTTGTTGTTATTCTGTCTCTCACTGTTCAAATAAACCTACCATTAAAATGATAGACTGATCATTTCTTTGTCAGTGGGCAAATGTACAAAATCAGCAGGGGATCAAATACTTTTTTCCCTCACTGTAGACTATAGTTAACTACACTGTCTGTAAATAAATATTGATAATGGAAAAAAGTGGAGGGCGCTCAACCAACGTGAGTCGAGGTGCAATACAAAAATGTTATCATTGGAAAAGGCGCACTGTGTGCCTACGCTACCATGGTGAGCGATCAATTTTGCCTTTTAATATTCAATAAATATTGATTACCCAATTATGTGTATGTGCCTGCAAATTGTCCTCATAAAAGGTAGGCTACATCCTATATGCAAAACGTAGATCAAAAGAAGTGGAAGTGTCCACTCTAATCATTCTTGCTGCTTCAAGGTCAGTAGCCATACGTGCGAGATAAGGTGTGTGTGTGATTTCAATTAAATAGTTGATATTGGCGCCGGAGGGGATGGCTGCCGTTTTATGTGCTCCTAACTGTGCTATTTTGTTTGTTTTTTCGCATTGTTTGTAATTTAATTTGTACATAATGTTGCTGCTACCGTCTCTTATGACCGAAAAGAGCTTTTAGACATCAGAACAGCGATTACTCACCTCGAACTGGACAAATACCTTTTCGTTAATGAGTCAGACGCGAAGGATATACTGCTTCCCTGTGAACGAGCCCAAATCCCGTAATTCGTGTAAAGAAAATATGAAAATACAGGGGGTGGAGATCATGGTGCCTTGTGAGAATTTGTTGGCGAGTGGGTAACCTGCCTCTACCATCCGTTCTATTTGCCAACGTGCAATCACTGGAAAATAAACTGGGTGATCTCCGTTCAAGATTATCCTACCAACGGGACATTAAAAACTGTAATATCTATGTTTCACCGAGTCGTGGCTGAATGACGACACAGATAATATAGAGCTGGCTGGGTTTTCCGTGCATCGGCAGGACAGAACAGCTACGTCTGGTAAGACGAGGGGTGAGGGTGTGTGTTTATTTGTCAATAACAGCTGGTGCGCGATGTCTAATATTAAAGAAGTCTCGAGGTATTGATCGCCTGAGGTAGAGTACCTCATGATAAGGGCTTAGGCCAACATTGTAAATAAGAATTTGTTCATAACTGACTTGCCTAGTTAAATAAAGGTTCAATTAAAAGCTGTAGAGCACACTATCTTCCAAGAGAGTTTTCATCTATATTATTCGTAGCTGTCTATTTACCACCACAAACCAATGCTGGCACTAAGACCTCACTCAACGAGCTGTATAAGGCCATAAGCAAACAAGAAAATGCTCATCCAGAAGAGGTGCTCCTAGTGGGCAGGGACTTTAATGCAGGCAAACATATCCGTTTTACCTAATTTCTACCAGCATGTCACATGCAACCAGAGAAAAAAAACCTCTATACCACCTTTACTACACACACAGAGACGCATACAAAGCTCTCCCTCGCCTTCCATTTGGCAAATAATTATAATGACCATAATTATATCCTCCTGAATCCTGCTTACAAGCAAAAACTAAAGCAGGAAGTACCAGTGACTCGCTCAATACGGAAGTGGTCAGATGACGTGGATGCTACACTACAGGACTGTTTTGCTTGCACAGACTGGAATATGTTCCAGGATTCATCTAATGGCATTGAAGAGTATTCCACCTCATTCACCAGCTTCATCAATAAGTGCATCGACAACGTCGTCCCCACATTGAACGTGCGTACATATCCCAATCAGAAGCCATGGATTACAGGCAACATCTGCACCGAGGTAAAGACTAGAGCTGCCGCTTTCAAGGAGCGGGACACTAATCCAGACACTTACAAGAAATCCTGCTATGCCCTCAGGCGAAGCATCAAACAGGCAAAGCGTCAATACAGGACTAAGATTGAATTTAACTACACCAGCTCTGACGCTCGTCGGATGTGACTGGGCTTGGAAACTATTACGGACTACAAAGGGAAACCCAGCCGCGAGCTGCCTACCAGACGAGCTAAATGCCTTTTATGCAACACTGAAGCATGCATGAGAGCACCAGCTGTTCCGTACGACTGTGTGATCACGCTCTCCGTAGCCGATGTGAGCAAGACCTTTAAACAGGTCAACATTCACAAGGCCGCAGGGCCAGACGGATTACCAGGACGTGTACTCAGAGCGTACGTGGACCAACTGGCAGAGCATGCGTGGACCAACTGGCACCACCAATGTCTTCACAGACATTTTCAACCTCTCCCTGATTAGCCAAATACATTTAAACTCAGTTTTCTCACAATTACTGACATTTAATCCTGGTAAGTAACAAAATAAAAATTCCCTGTCTTAGGTCAGTTAGGATCACCACTTTATTTTAAGAATGTGAAATGTCAGAATAATAGTAGAGAGAATGATATTTTTCAAACGTTTCGGGTAGACTTCCAAAAGCTTCCCACAATAAGTGGGATTTTGGCACATTCCTCCTGACAGAGCTGGTGTAACTGAGTCAGGTTTGTAGGCCTCGCTTTTTCAGTTCTGCCCACAAATTTTCTATAGGATTGAGGTCAGGGCTTTGTGATGGCCACTTCGATACCTTGACTTTGTTGTCCTTAAGCCATTTTGCCAAAACTTTGGAAGTATGCTTGGGGTCATTGTCCATTTGGAAGACCCACTTGCGACCAAGCTTTAACTTCCTGACTGATGTCTTGAGATGTGGCTTCAATATATCCACATAATTTTCCTTCCTCATGATGTGAAGTGCACCAGTCCCTCCTGCAGCAAAGCACCCCCACTGTCACGATCTTCACGAGGGACGGACCAAGACGCAGCGATGCTTCCAGTATACATATTTTATTAATACACGTAACTGGGAAAATAATAAACGAACGAAGATCGTAACATAGAACATAACAATGACAAAACACTTATGCTATGATCAAACAATAACCCACAAAACCCTAGTGAAAACTACAAACATATATATGGTTCCCAATTAGAGGTAACGACAAACAGCTGCCTCTAATTGGGAACCATCTCCCCAACATAGAAATACACAACCTAGAACATAAAAAACCCTACACCAAAACCGAAACTAAACACGCCAGCCTATCAACTCAGGCCTGGACGTGACACCCACAACATGATGCTGACACCCCTGTGCTTCATGGTTGGGATGGTGTTCTTAAGGCTTGCAAGCCTCCCCCTTTTTCCTCCAAACATAACGATGGTCATTATGGCCAAACAGTTCTATTTTTGTTTCACCAGACCAGAGGACATTTCTCCAAAAAGTACGATCTTTGTCCCCATGTGCAGTTGCAAACCACAGTCTGGCTTTTTTATGGTGGTTTTGGAGCAGTGGCTTCTTCCTTGCTGAGCGGCCTTTCAGGTTATGTCGATATAGGACTCGTTTTACTGTGGATATAGATACTTTTGTACCTGTTTCCTCCAGCATCTTCACAAGGTCCTTTGCTGTTGTTCTGGCGTTTGGAAATTGCTCCCAAGGATGAACCAGACTTGTGGAGGTCTACAATTTATTTTCTTAGGTCTTGGCTGATTTATTTAGATTTTCCCATGATGTCAAGCAAAGAGGCAGTTAGTTTGAAGGTAGGCCTTGAAATACATCCACAGGTACACCTCCAATTGACTCAAATGATGTCAATTAGCCTATCAGAAGCTTCTAAAGCCATGACATCATTTTCTGGAATTTTCCAAGCGGTTTATAGGGACAGTCAACTTAGTGTATGTAAACTTCTGACCCACTGGAATTGTGATACAGTGAATTATAAGTGAAATAATCTGTCTGTAAACAATTGTTGGAAAAATTACTTGTGTCATGCACAAAGTAGATGTCCTAACCGACTTGCCAAAACTATAGTTTGTTAACAAGAAATGTGTGGAGTGGTTGAAAAATTAGTTTTAATGACTCCAACCTAAGCGTATGTAAACTTCCGACTGTACATGTTTCAAACACACCACCATAGTCCCTGTGCCCAAGAAAGCAAAGGTAACCTGCCTAAATGACTACCACCCCGTAGCACGTCAGTAGCCATGAAGTGCTTTGAAAGGCTGGTCATGACTCACATCAACACCATCATCCCGGAAACCCAAGACCCACTCCAATTCGCATACCTCCCCAACAGATTCACAGATGACGCAATATCAGTCGCACTCCATACAGCTATGTGAGAATGCTGTTCATTGACTACAGCTCAACGTTCAACACCATAGTGCCCACAAAGCTCATCACTAAGGTAAGGACCCTGGGACTAAACACCTCCCTCTGCAACTGGATCCTGGACTTCCTGACGAGCTGCCCCCAGGTGGTAAGGGTAGGCAACAACACATCTGCCACGCTGATCCTCAACACTGGGGCCCCTCAGGGGTGCATGCTTAGTCCTCTCCTGTACTCCCTGTTCACCCACGACTTCGTGGCCAAGCACGACTATCACCATCATTAAGTTTGCTGACGACACAACAGTGGTAGGCCTGATCACTGACAATGAGACAGCCTATAGCAGGCTTTGGAAACTCCAGTCCTCAGGGGCCTGATTGTTGTCACACTTTTGCCCCGGCCCCAGCTAACACACCTGACTCAAATAATCAACTAATCATGATCTTCAGTTTAGAATGCAATTAGTTTAAATCAGCTGTGTTTGCTAGGGATGGGGGAAAAGTGTGACACCAATCAGGGCCCCAGTGGACTGGAATTGTCCAGGCCTGGCCTATAGGGAGAAGGTCTGAGACCTGGCAGTGTGGTGCAAGGACAACAATGTGAGCAAGACAAAAGGGCTGATCATGGCCTACAGGAAAAGGAGGGGGAACAGGCCCCCATTAAAATTGACGGGGCTGTAGTGGAGCGGGTTGAGAGCTTCAAGTTCCTTGGTGTCCACATCACCAACAAACTATCATGGTCCAAACACACCAAGACAGTTGTGAAGAGGGCACAACAACATATTTTCCCCCTCAGGAGACTGAAAAGACTTGACATGGGTCGCCAGATCTTCAAAAAGTTCAACAGCTACACCATCGAGAGCATCCTCACCGGTTGCATCACCGCCTGCATGGCAACTGCTCGGCATCCGACTGTAAGGCGCTACAGACGGTAGTGCGTACGGCCCAGTGCATCACTGGGGCCAAGATTCCTGCCATCCAGGACTTATATACTAGGCGGTGACAGAGGAAGGTCCAAAAAATGGTCAAAGATTCTAGTCACCCAAGTCACAGACTGTTCTCTCTGCTATCGCACGGCAAGCGGTACTGGAGCACCAAGTCTAGGACCAAAAGGCTCCTTAACAGCTTCTACCCTCAAGCCATAACACTGTTGAACAATTAATCAAATGGCCACCCAGACTATTACATTGACACCCCACCCCATTTGTTTTTACACTGCTGCTACTCGCTGTTTATTATCTATGCATAGTCACTTTACCCCTACCTCATTATAGTTATTTTATTGTGTTACTTGTTTTACTTTCGTTTATTTAGTAAATATTTCCTTAACTCTATTTCTTGAACTGCATTGTTGGTTAAGGGCTTACACCCTACCATTTCATGGTAGGGTGTACACCTGTTGTATTCGGCAAATAAAATTTTATTTGATTTGAGTAGGCTTTAAATATAGCCGTGTGGGGAAGTTATTTTTCCAAGGAAATTTACTTCATAAATATGACTAGGCTATAGTGTCTATATTGCCTTGAAATAAATATTGATCACTCATATTTGTCAGTCTGAAAATCGTCCCACTCCTAAAAGGTAGGGTATAAAACATAGCTAATTATAAAGTGCAAGTCTCTCCAACTCTGCTCTCTTCAAACTATGTCTAGATATTGGCTGATATAGCCCAGTAATACCGATAGCCTAATTTAATGGACTATGTCAGAATCTCTTTTAATTTAATCTATTTCTTAGGGTATTTTTCTGCATTTTGAAATTCCCTATAGGGCATAAAATCGCTGCGACCATGGTTATCAAGTGAGCTGCGTCACATACGCCTAAAATAACATTGCAGGACTGCAGTTGGGTTCGGGACCAGTTCTTGCAGTAGTGGGTAGGAGCCGGACAGAAAGCCAGTGGGTGTGGGAGGGTGCCGCATGAAAAGCTGCGGATGTGGGAATTAGTTAGTCCCGCGCAGACCTGTAGTTCTAATTATATGCTCTAAATAGGAATGCATGCTCTAGTGTTTCTAACTCTATGCTCTGACCTCCGCGCCAGCAGAGCGTTCATCTCCTCCATCAGTCCCCCGCTGCCGCCACTTGTCCGGTTGGCTTCGTTTTTGGTTCCCGATCCTGAAGAGTTAGAGTCCTCAGGCTGGAGAGAGAAGAGAGAGACACACACAGTATGGTAGGAGAGGATAGGACAGAGAGTGTGTTATGTAACCTAGTTGTAAGGGGGAAAGGAAAGGGAAAGGGGGATACCTAGTCAGTTGTACAACTGAATGCATTCAACTGAAATGTGTCTTCCGCATTTAACCCAACCCCTCTGGAGCACCAGTTAATGGTCTAAAGGGGCTTCCTTAACCTATTTCATCTCCACTGATATGAAAGAGCTGGGCTTGGTGAACATTGTGCTTTCACCTATCCTATGTTGAGATCAGTGCAGATGAAGGAAAGAAGAGGAGGAGATAAAGTGACTTTAGACCAGTGGTCACCAACCTTTTCTGAGTCAAGATCACTGCCACAGTCGAAAAGCAAGCTGAGATTTACCGCTCACGACTTAACATGAACCTAATAAAAATACAGTTATATAGGAATGAGGCTTCTGCAGTAGGCCTAATATATTATCACAGCATATTGGCTATATATATGCTTGGCCTGAGAATATTGTTCTTCTCAGACCATATTATATTTCCAAACTGGAGCTTTGATAACAACTTAGATCAGTTGGTGTAGCACATGTGAGGCACAGCTGAGAATAAATTGAAATCATTTGCAAATAATAAGCTTCTTTATTTTACTGGACTGATGATACCTGCATCTAATGGTCATGGTGCTTTCAAGACAGATTTTCCCTAAATAAAATGAGGTAAAATCATGACGTCAGCTGAATGATCGTTCAAAAAGATTTTTTCCAGTCGGATCTCTTTTTTTTCCCTGAGTTCCCACTTGTCTTGAATGAACTGAAGTCGGAGATGTCCTATTTGCGAGTTCCCAGTTGTTTTGAACACGTCATTAGTCTCAGTGGTGAGACTGACCAGAGAGAGGGGACACTGTGTTCCACCTCATGGCAAAACTCGAGTCGCACCGCATCTGCCTCATGTTTTTCCTATGACCAGAGAAAGTTAAATATTCCTCCATATTAAAATAGACACGACGAGCTGCTAATAATAATAAAAACGCAGGGCTATCGATACACTTGGCTACTAATTCATTGCAGCTACAACGGGAGTGGTAGTATCAGGGGCGCAACTTTCACTGGGAATGAGGGGGACATGACCCCCCACCCCACACACATTCTGAAAAAGCATTTTTGCCCCCCCCCTCCAGGAGTCTCAGTGTGCTTTAGGACCATGCCGATGCCTCAGAGAGGTCGGGTAGGCTGTTTGGGGGTATCAGACGGCTGGATTTAGGACCCTGCAGACACCACAGAGCGTAGGAACAGAGGCAGCTGCTGTCTGTGTGTATTGTGCTTTTTCTCCGAGTTGTTAAAGCAAGCAGAGCAGAAACTGGCTACTCCTTATTTGACTGATGAAGCTGGCAAGGTAACTGCTGTTTGAGTTAACATAAAACATGTATTTATTCCCAGTGCTGAGCTAGTAGTGTAACTGACATGTAACGTTAGCTAATGCATTACATGTTTCATCCCCTCTAGACTGAGGTTCTGTCTGAAGTGAATGAACTAGCTAGTTAGCTAGCTATTAGCTACCACTGCCAGTTCAGCACTAGCTGTCTGTCAGGAAGCAGTATCTTTCAGCTGTTGTGTGTATGGAAATGCTTTGTAGACTTTGTTTTGTCCCGTTTCAACAGAAGTAAATTAACTTGGCAAATTTTGCCAGTTGATGTACAGTGCATTCAGAAAGTATTCAGACCCCTTCACTTTTTCCACATTTTGTTAAGTTACAGCCTTAATCTAAAATGGATTTTAAAAAAATTTCAGCAATGTACACACGATACACACAATTTTTGCAAATGTATTTAAAATAAAGAACAGAAATACCTTATTTAAATAAGTATTCAGACCCTTTGCTATGAGACTCGAAATTGAGCTCAGGTGCATCCTGTTTCCATTGATCATCCTTGAGATGTTTCTACAACTTGACTGGAGTCCACCTGTGGTAAATTCAATTGATTGGACATGATTTGGAAACGCACACACCTGTCTATATAAGGTCCCACAGTTGACAGTGCATGTCAGAGCAAAAATCAAGCCTTGAGGTCGAAGGAATTGTCCGTAGATCTCAGAGGCAGAATTGTGTCAAGGCACAGATCCGGGGAAGGGTACCAAAACATTTCTGCAGCATTGAAGGTCCCTAAGAACACAGTGGCCTCCATCATTCTAAAATGAAAGAAGTTTGGAACCACCAAGACTCTTCCAAGAGCTGGCCACCCAGCCAAACTGAGCAATCTGGGGAGAAGGGTCTTGGTCAGGGAGTCACTCTGACAGAGCTCCAGAGTTCCTCTGTGGAGATGGGAGAACCTTCCAGAAGGACAACCATCTCTGCAGCACTCCACCAATCAGGCCTTTATGGTAGAGTGGCCAGATGGAAGCCACTCCTCAGTAAAAGGCACATGACGGATGTGGCAGGGCTTGAAACCCAGCCACGAGCTGCCCAGTGACGCAAGTCTACCAGACGAGCTAAATGCCTTTTATGCTCGCTTCGAGGCAAGCAACGCTGAAGTGTGCATGAGAGCCCCAGCTGTTCCGGACGACTGTGTTATCACGTTCTCCGTAGCTGATGTGAGCAAGACCTTTAAACAGGTCAACATTCACAAAGCTGTGGGGCCAGAAGGATTACCAGGACGTGTTTCTTTAAAGCATGCGCGGACCAACTGGCAAGTGTCTTCACTGACATGTTCAACCTCTCCCTGACCAAGTCTGTTTCAAACAGACCACCATAGTCCCTGTGCCCAAGAAAGCGAAGGTAACCTGCCTAAATGATTACCGCCCCGTAGCACTCTCCCTCAAATCTCTCCCTCAATGTGAGCAAGACAAAAGAGCTGAGCATGGACTATAGGAAAAGGAGGGCTGAACAGGCCCCCATTAACATCAACATGGCTGAAGTGGAGCCGGTCGAGAGTTTCAAGTTCCTTGGTGTCACTAACAGACTATCATGGTCCAAACACACCAAGACAGTTGTGAAGAGGGCACGACAACACCTTTTCACTTTCAGGAGACTGAAAAGATTTGGCATGGGTCCCCTAATCTTCAAAAAGTTCTACAGCTGCACCATCGAGAGCATCCTGACTGGTTGCTTCACCGCCTGGTATGTCAACTGCTCGGCATCTGACCTTAAGGCACTACAAAGTGTAGTGCGTACGGCCCAGTACATCACTGGGGCCAAGCTTCCTGACATCCAGGACCTATATACTAGGCAGTGTCAGAGGAAGTCCCAAAAAATGGTCAAAGACTCCAGTCACCCAAGTCATAGACTGTTCTCTCTGCTACCGCACGGCAAGCGGTACCGGAGCGCCAAGTCTAGAACCAAAAGGCTCCTTAACAGCTTCTACCCGGTTGCATCACCGCCTGGTATGGCAACTGCTCGGCATCTGACCGTAAGGTGCTACAGAGGTTAGTGCTTATGGCCCAGTACATCACTGGGGCCAAGCTTCCTGACATCCAGGACCTATATACTAGGCGGTGTCAGAGGAAGTCCCAAAAAATTGTCAAAGACTCCAGTCACCCAAGTCATAGACTGTTCTCTCTGCTACGGCACGGCAAGCGGTACCGGAGGGCCAAGTCTAGAACCAAAAGGCTCCTTAACAGCTTCTACCCCCAAGCCATAAGACTGCTGAACAATTAATCAAATGTCAAATGGCCACACAGACTATTTACTTTGTTTTTACACTGCTGCTACTCGCTGTTTATTATCTATGCAGTCACTTTACAAATTACCTTGAGTAACCTGTACCCCCGCACATTGACTCGGTACCGGTACCCCCTGTATATAGCCTCCACATTGACTCGGTACCGGTACCCCCTGTATATAGCCTCCACATTGACTCGATACCGGTAGCCCCTGTATATAGCCTCCACATTGACTCGGTACCGGTACCCCCTGTATATAGCCTCCACATTGACTCGGTACCGGTACGCCCTGTATATAGCCTCCACATTGACTCGGTACCGGTACGCCCTGTATATAGCCTCCACATTGACTCGATACCGGTACCCCCTGTATATAGCCTCCACACCGGTACCCCCTGTATATAGCCTCGTCATTGTTATGTCGTTTTCTTGTGTTACTTTTGGATTAGATTTTTTTTACTTTTGTTAATTTAGTAAATGTTTTTTTTACTCTTATTTCTTGAACTGCATTGTTGGTTAAGGGCATGTGAGTAAACATTTCAAGGTAAAGTATACACCTGTTGTATTCGGCGCATGTGACAAATACAATTTGATTTGACAGCCCGCTTTGAGTTTGCCAAATGGAACCTAAAGGACTCTCAGATCATGAGAATCCAAGATTAAACTCTTTGGCCTGAATGCCAAGCGTCATGTCTGGAGGAAACCTGGCACTGCTCATCCCCTGGCCAATACCATCCCTACGGTGAAGCATGGTGGTGGCAGCATCATGCTGTGGGAATGTTTTCAGCGGCAGGGACTGGGAGACTAGAACTTGAACCCAATTTAACATCTCTGGAGAGACCTGAAAATAGCTGTGCAACGACGCTCCCCATCCAACCTGACGAAGCTTGAGAGGATCTGCAGAGAAGAATGGGAGAAACTCCCCAAATATAGGTGTGCTAGGCTTGTAGCATCAAGTGATCTCATCTTCAGTTAGCATCAAGTGTTCTCATCTACAGTTAGCATCAAGTGTTGATCACCTGATTACCCGATTTCCGGTCACAACTAGTAGACTTGTTTACGTGCTGCTGTGAGTTTTGTTGCTAACCTAACTTTGCTACCTGCCAGCTTTACGTTTTTTACTTTTTACTTTGTAATTATCGTTTATATTTTTTTTATTTTTTCATTCAACTTTTTCACTCCGGACGCTTTATCTGGACGTGGTTCGTCAGGACCTCCACCAACCGAAGCTAAGTAGTAACATGAACATGATGCCTTCTAATTGCAGTCGCTGTACTCATAATATACAGGAGAACGATCGCCTTAAGGCAAGGATAGCTGTGCTGCAAGCCCAGTTTCAGACGCAATCGTTAGGCAAGGAAAATGTAAGTGTAGGAAAGGATGAAACAGCGTCTGTGCCACTAGTAAGTACAGATAGTCGTAGAAATCCCCTCGCACAGACAATTTTCTCACAGCTTCTGGAAGGAAATGCTGTAGCAATGCTCAACCGGTGTCGCTCATTCAGCCGACAGAAACTTTCAACCGGTTTTCCCCATTAAGCAGCGGGTCGGAGTCAGAGGACGAGCCTTCTCTGGTCTCTACTCCTCCCGTTACGGGGTCTGAGATGCCGAGGCCTCCCACCATTAGCACTGACAAATTGAAAACTAGTCATTGGCGACTCCATTACCCGCAGTATTAGACTTGAAGCGAATCATCCAGCGATCATACACTGTTTACCAGGGGTCAGGGCTACCGACGTTACGGCTAATCTGAAGATGGTGCTGGCTAAGGATAAATCTGGCGAGTGTAGAGAGTATAGAGATATTGTTATCCACGTCGGCAACAACGAGGTTAGGATGAAACAGTCAGAGGTCACCAAGCGCAACATAGCTTCAGCGTGTAAATCAGCTAGAAAGATGTCGGCATCGAGTAATTGTCCCTGGCCCCCTCCCAGTTAGGGGGAGTGATGAGCTCTACAGCAGAGTCTCACAACTCAATCGCTGGTTGAAAACTGTTTCCTGCCCCACACAAAAGATAGAATTTGTAGATAATTGGCCCTCTTTCTGGGACTCACCCACAAACAGGACCAAGCCTGGCCTGTTGAGGAGTGACGGACTCCATCCTAGCTGGAGGGGTGCTCTCATCCTATCTACGAACATAGACAGGGCTCTAACTCCTCTAGCTTCACAATGAGATAGGGTGCAGGCCAGGCAGCAGGCTGTTAGCCAGCCTGCCAGCTTAGTGGAGTCTGCCACTAGCACAGTCAGTGTAGTCAGCTCAGCTATCTCTATTGAGACTGTGTCTGTGCCTCGACCTAGGTTTGGCAAAACTAAACATGGCGGTGTTCGCCTTAGCAATCTCACTAGAATAAAGACCTCCTCCATTGCTGCCATTATTGAAAGAGATTGTGATACCTCACATCTCAAAATGGGGCTACTTAATGTTAGATCCCTCACTTCCAAGGCAGTTCTAGTCAATGAACTAATCACTGATCATAATCTTGATGTGATTGGCCTGACTGAAACATGGCTTAAGCCTGATGAATTTATTGTGTTAAATGAGGCCTCACCTCCTGGTTACACTAGTGACCATATCCCCCGCGCATCCCGCAAAGGCGGAGGTGTTGCTAACATTTACAATAGCAAATTTCTATTTACAAAAAACAAAAAAACGACGTTTTCGTCTTTTGAGCTTCTAGTCATGAAATCTATGCAGCCTACTCAATCACTTTTTATAGCTACTGTTTACAGGCCTCCTGGGCCATATACAACGTTCCTCACTGAGTTCCCTGAATTCTTATCGGACCTTGTAGTCATGGCAGACAATATTCTAATTTTTGGTGACTTTAATATTCACATGGAAAAGTCCACAGACCCACTCCAAAAGGCTTTTGGAGCCATCATCGACTCTGTCGGTTTTGTCCAACATGTCTCCGGACCTACTCACTGCCACAGTCATACTCTGGACCTAGTTTTGTCCCGTGGAATAAATGTTGTGGATCTTAATGTTTTTCCTCATAATCCTGGACTATCGGACCACCATTTTATTACGTTTGAAATCGCAACAGATAATCTGCTCAGACCCCAACCAAGGATCATCAAAAGTCGTGCTATAAATTCTCAGACATCCCAAAGATTCCTAGATGCCCTTCCAGAATCCTTCCACCTACCCAAGGACGTCAGAGTACAAAAATCAGTTAACCACCTAACTGAGGAACTCAATGTAACCTTGCGCAATACCCTAGATGCAGTTGCACCCCTAAAAACAAAAAACATTTGCCATAAAAAACTAGCTCCCTGGTATACAGAAAATACCCGAGCTCTGAAGCAAGCTTCCAGAAAATTGGAACGGAAATGGCGCCACACCAAACTGGAAGTCTTCCGACTAGCTTGGAAAGACAGTACCATGCAGTATCGAAGAGCCCTCACTGCTGCTCGATCATCCTATTTTTCCAAGTTAATTGAGGAAAATAAGAATAATCCAAAATTTATTTTTGATACTGTCGCAAAGCTAACTAAAAAGCAGCATTCCCCAAGAGAGGATGGCTTTCACTTTAGCAGTGATTCATTCATGAACTTCTTTGAGGAAAAGATCATGATCATTAGAAAGCAAATTACGGACTCCTCTTTAAATCTGCGTATTCCTCCAAAGCTCAGTTGTCCTGAGTCCACACAACTTTGCCAGGACATAAAATCAAGAGAGACACTCAAGTTTTTTAGTACCATATCTCTTGACACATTGATGAAAATAATCATGGCCTCTAAACCTTCAAGCTGCATACTGGACCCTATTCCAACTAAACTACTGAAAGAGCTGCTTCCTGTGCTTGGCCCTCCTATGTTGAACATAATAAACAGCTCTCTATCTACCGGATGTGTACCAAACTCACTAAAAGTGGCAGTAATAAAGCCTCTCTTAAAAAAGCCAAACCTTGACCCAGAAAATATAAAAAACTATCGGCCTATATCGAATCTTCCATTCCTCTCAAAAATTTTAGAAAAAGCTGTTGCGCAGCAACTCACTGCCTTCCTGAAGACAAACAATGTATACGAAACGCTTCAGTCTGGTTTTAGACCCCACCATAGCACTGAGACTGCACTTGTGAAGGTGGTAAATGACCTTTTGATGGCGTCAGACCGAGGCTCTGCAACTGTCCTCGTGCTCCTAGACCTTAGTGCTGCTTTTGATACCATCGATCACCACATTCTTTTGGAGAGATTGGAAACCCAAATTGGTCTACATGGACAAGTTCTGGCCTGGTTTAGATCTTATCTGTCGGAAAGATATCAGTTTGTCTCTGTGGATGGTTTGTCCTCTGACAAATCAACTGTAAATTTCGGTGTTCCTCAAGGCTCTGTTTTGGGACCACTACTGTTTTCACTATATATTTTACCACTTGGTGATGTCATTCGGAAACATAATGTTAACTTTCACTGCTATGCGGATGACACACAGCTGTACATTTCGATGAAACATGGTGAAGCCCCAAAATTGCCCTCCCTGGAAGCCTGTGTTTCAGACATAAGGAAGTGGATGGCGGAAAAT